>VMDO01010688.1:0-42443 GCA_007922755.1 Pedetes capensis | reverse complement strand
GTGAGTCAGACGCAACTTTGCCTTCAATGTGACATCTTTGCTTTTCAATACTCTAAAGAGATCTTTTGCCACAGCTTTTCCTAGAGCAATGCGTCTTTGGATTTCTTGACTGCTGCTTCCACGGGTGTTGATTATAGAGCCAAGCAAAGTAAAATCTTGGACTCTTAGCTTTCTCATATAAGACATAGGTAGCTGAGAGACTAGGAAACTTGTTAAACGGTGATAAAGCGAAGTCTCAAATTTAGCTCTTCTGCCCCCGATGTCTTCTTGGAAGACTTTGTGGTGTATGTGGTAGATGATGATTAGTAACAAGTGTTGAGCTGGATTCAATCATGCTGAATCAGATTGGCTGGAGGCAAGTGAAAAGGACCATTCTACAGAGGCACTTCCTCCTGCATTGCCTCTTCCTCTTAATCTTTCTTTTTTTCCTCCTTATCTCTCTCTCTTGTGCCTGCACCTGTGGCCCTGTGGCATCTGATCCCATCAGATCTGGGAAGCTAAGCAGGGTGGAGTCTGGTTAGTCCTTGGATGGGAGACCACCTGGGAACACTAGGTGCTGCAGGCTTGGGAGAAGGACCCAGCAACCCACTCCCAAAAATGAATCTGCCATTGAAAACCCTATGAACAGCAGAGAAGAACTGACAATAGTGTTTTGCCTGTTGTACATAGGGCCGCTATGAGTCAGATACTGACTCCATGGCACCTAACAACAACAACAACAACAACAATATATCTCTCTTCTTCATAAAGTGAGCCAAGTTGAAGGTAGAACTAATCAGCCCAGGGGATCGTGGTTAGACTCTTTTGGATATGATGGAAAAGTAGTTGTGAATAAACTACTTTGGTTTCATACGGGTTTGTTTTATCCCCCCGAGAAACATTGGTTCCAGTTCCAAAGGATGATTTCAACATTAGCCACTAGTTACAGTCCTTGCCTTGGCTGGGCAGTGTGGTTATTCTTCCTTCTGGGTCAGTTCCAACCTCACACATTGTTAAGCCACCTTAGTAAAAACGCATAAGATTGTAAGCCAACTATGGTAACACATGCCTGCCATCCCAGCATTGAGGAGGCTCAGGCAGGAAGATCAAGAACTCAAGGCCAGCCCTGGCTACCTAGTGAGATCCTGTCCCCCAAACAAAAGCAAAGCAAAGATCTCAAGGACTTGGAGTGGGGAAGTCAGATTGTTGTTGTTGTTGTTAGGTGCCGTCAAGTCATGTCCGACACATAGCGACCCTCATAGGGTTTTCAATGGCTGACTGTTTCGGGATTGCCTTGGGAGTGGGAGTGGATTGCCATGTCCTTCTCCCATTTTGTGGTGCTGGGAATCGAACTAGGGACCTCAGAGACTGCAGCACAGCGCTCTACCAACTGAGCTAAATCTCAACCCCGGGGAAGTCAGATAGGACACGAAAATGTCACATAAAGCCAAGCCTGGTGGGACATGCCTTTAACACCAGCACCAAGGGCAGCGGAAGCAGGAGAGCTGGAGACCGGCTTGGGCTACACAGCAAAGTCCAGGTCACCCTGGACTACAAAATTCTGCTGTGCCCACCTCTCCCAAAAAACAAATAAATAAACAAAAAACTGTCACAGAAGAAGAGACAAATAAAATGCTTCATTAAGGAGGCAAAGTCCAAAGCGTGTATTTCTCACTCTCTTTGCCATCCCATCCCTCCAATCTTCCTTCTTGGAAATGAACAATTTCCAAGCAACCAGAAATGTAGAACAGTCACCTGCACTGGGCCTCGACCCCCTGAGGGCAGTATATCTGGAAGACTATTTGTTTTTAGTGTGGGGAAAGGTATCAGGGATTTAAGAAATGGTTCCAGTTCTGGATATATCCTTTGATCGTCAGATCGGGGATGAAACCATGCCCATATTCTCTAGTTTCACACATTGCTCAAGACCCCCACTGAGAAAGGGTACAGGTGCCCCACTGCATGAGCTACCTAAAATATTATATGCGCCACATCATCAGATACAGACCTCATTTGACCATTTCAATGTGCTTATGATTTTCTGATTTTTAGGTGTGTTTACTGGGCATCTGTGATAGGTCTGACTTTTGGTTTTACTTTTAGAACCCCACTCAGGTGTGCCGATACAGGTAGAGCAACATATCAGAGGGATTCACCAAGTGAGTAAAATAAAGGAATGGGCTTACCTGGATTCTCTCAGGACCTTTTTAACACTAGCATCCAGTGTTTTTATGACCTGAAGTCAAAACAATAGTGCTCCGAGTCCCTGAGTGCGGGGAAGCTAGGAATGGAAACATAAGAGAGAGAGAGCTGAAATCCTAAATTAAATCACATTATTGAGTTTGCTGGAAGTTCTTAGGGAATTCAGCATGCCAAAGCTAATGTATTTTACATCATTGAAAATAGTGTTTATTTAGGTATAAAAGATGTTCAGTGTAACTATCTTTATATTAGCAAAAACAAACAAAAAAGAACAAAACCTAAAAAAAAAAAATCGTAAATGCCCCAATAAAGAGAATTCCCTCAGCAGAATACTATATAGCCATTAAAATCAATGGGTATGAAAACTGTGTAGCTGTGTGGGAAAGTGATTATGACGTACTGCTGGAAAAATGCAGGAAATGAAAATGTATTATACTAATTACAACTATGGAAAATACTGAAAAAGAGCAATGAGGTATGTTTAAATATGCATGGGAAAATATAGAAAACTCCCTATAATGTAGTATTTTACAGTAAAGACTAAATGTCTATATGAAACAGAACAAAACCAGCTGGGCATGATAGAGAATACCTGTAATCTCAGCTACTTGAGAGGATGGAGCAGGACAATTGTAAGTTTGAGGCCAGCCGGGGCTACGCAGCAAGTCGAAGTTCAGCCTGGGCAACTTAGCAAGACCCTGTCTCAAAATAAAAATTTAGAGAAAGGTTTAGGAATGTAGTTCATTGGTAGAGCCATTGCCCAGTGTATGGCCCTGGGTTTAATTCCCAGTACGGGAGGAAAAGAAAGAAAAGAAAGAAAAGAAAAGAAAGAAAGAAAGAAAGAAAGAAAGAAAGAAAGAAAGAAAGAAGAATAGAAAGAAAAAAGAGAAAAGGAAGGAAGGAAAAAGAAATTGAACAGAACCAATTATATATTTAGAAATCAATATACATCTCCCCTTAAACCAGTTTGTCATTGCACTGAAATTCCAAGTAATCACTTTATATGACTTATTTAGCATCTGTCCTCTCTCTCTCTCTCTCTCTCTCTCTCTCTCTCTCTCTCTCTCTCCCTCTCTCTCTCTCTCTCTGTTGAGAATTAAACCCAGGTCTTGCAAATGTTAGGCAAGCACTCAACCACTAAGCTATACCTCCAGCCCTAGTATCTGTCATTTTCAGAATTGGATAATGTTTTGCTACACAGCAAAGGATAATTAGTACTATAATTAATCCAATTGATGTTTATATTTCTATGTCAAAGTTAATCATGTTCACTTTCTTGTTCTGAGGAGTTCTTTTATTAAAGCTAATAGCACCCACCAGTAAAATTCACTGCTTTTCACATGACTTAATCTTACAAACTTAGTATCACGGTAGAAACCTCGTCTTAGTCAATACTCCCATTTAATGAAACCTGGAACAAAAGTATAAAAATTTTGCCTTCGCTAAATAAATAGAACTATTTTCAAAACTCCCAACCATTCATCCATCAATTATCTTTGTGTCCTAGGGACAGCAATTACTGTACAAACCTGACCTGGACAACCGGAGAATCAGAAAATGTTACCAGTGCCTCTCCCCAATGCACAGCACAAAAATGAGAAGCATTAGCATCCTTTAGGCAGTCACAGAAATATTTGACTCCTTCTGACTAATTTACTGAACATGGGTGTTTTGAAGAGTCATTTGTCAAGTTTTTTCCCCAGTATAAAATCATGCCAGGCATCTTGAGACAAAAGATTATTTCAATTTTTTTCCAGTAGCTGACATAAATATCATGGTGGTCAGTGTCATGGGACATGGATCTTGTCAATGGTCCTTTTATTTTTATGCATAGACCTTTAGTCCATCAAACGTATGTAGATAAATAAAATATGTGTTGTGTTTCCAAGGGAGCTAGACATTTGCAGCTCTGCTTTCATGGTGGTTAGGTGGGTCGAGTAGGGAGCTCCGATACTCAGAGATTTCCTGTTGCGTGAAAATATCCCTGGTTGGAATGTCTCTCCAAGGAACAGCTCTAATTAATGCAAAAACACTCTGGATACTACTTAATAAATACTAAGCTGCTTTTAAGTGGCACAGTATTCAGATCTTTTGTTGAGCAGTTTTTCTGTATACTGCTATGTGCTGGATTCGAGTGAATACTTTGTTATATCGTGAAGAAGAGAGAAATCTGTAGCCAAAGCAGAATTTGGAAACAATTATTGCCGCAAAACAACAATTCTTTCTGCTGTTGTATACCTTAGTAAACCCAGCTAACGGAACTCTCTGGGGAAGAAATTAACTGGGCAAATAAAAAATATACAGACTGCAGAGCATGCATTAAAATCACAATGTCTCCAAACAACGGATACTTAAAGAATGCTTTTTATCTGTGAGCTTAATCTGCTCTAATTAATGCTCTGAGAGTTTTGTTCTTTCAAAAGCTTGCAACTGATTTGACATCAGTTATTTGCAGACACAGGCAAAAGGAGGCTGTCCCAAAGAAGAACTCTTTGTCCAAATAGTCCTGACAATGTTCTCGAAGGAAAATCTTCCAAGGAAGGTTTTATTTAAACAACTCCAATTTCTCATGAATAATTTCTGATTGGCTTATTTTTAGGTCTGGTGAGTTTGATAGTTTCTGTTTATAAAAGAACCAACTATTTCTTCAACAACTTTTTTTTGTATGTTTTTTTCCTCCCCACTTTGTTCCTAGCTCCAGGCACCGATCCCAAGAATTAAATAAAAATAATGTAAATATGACCTTCTGTGTCTTTAAGCTAAAATGAAAAGGGCTAAAGGTCCCAATGTACCTGGAAATGATTGTTGTTGTTGTTGTTGTTGTTAGGTGCTGTTGAGTCGGTATCCGACTCATAGCGACCCTCATAGGGTTTTCAATGGCTGACTGTTTCAGGATCGCCTTGGGAGTGGATTGCCAGGCCCTTCTCCCATTTTTGTGGTGCTGGGAATTGAACTCCAGCCCTCAGAGACTGCAGCGCAGCCCTCTACCAACTGAGCTAAATCTCAGCCCCCTGGAAATAATACAAGACCAAAAAAAAGTTAACGCAATAGGAAGTTCTCCACATAGTTTCTGATTCACATCAGAAGCCATTCATATTTCAAATCTGGGAAAAAAATTGGTTCCCTGCTCAGTAATCACACCTCAGAAATTGAGAAGTGTTCTTGCTTATTTTTTCCCCCTATTCTGTCTCTAGAAGCAGCTTTCCTAGCCACTGTAAAATTTGAGATGTTGATCCATAATGTCTAAGCAACTCACCAAAACAAAAATGTCAACCATGGAAATCAACCACAAGAGAGAGGAACGAAAGACAGATGCTAAATAAGTCATATATGTTACAAGTCATCTTGTAACCCTACAATATCCTCTCAGTTCTCCTGACAGAGGTGGCCTGTCCCCATCCCAGTACCAGGGCATGGAAAATAGAAATGTAGAATTCTGACTTGGGAATTCTAACCAAAGAGTATCTTCTTGCTTGATTTCCACATAATATGTCTGACCATTACCATGCTCGAATAGAGTAGCGAGCAGAAATGTAAAGTGTGTGTGTGTGTGTGTGTGTGTGTGTGTGTGTGTGTGTGTGTGTGTGTGAGAGAGAGAGAGAGAGAGAGAGAGAGAGAGAACCCCAGGTTGGATTGAAAGCTGAGCTTTCAAGTCCACTGTGACACCCTTGAACAGATAGTAGTAGAAAGCAGAAAACTTGATGACCCAGATGTGATCTTAGTCTTTGAAAATGAGCTGTTTACGGAGTCCAAGCTTGGAAATGGGTGAGATATGACAATGTTTATACTGACGCAAAGATTTTTCTCACATCAAGCTTAGCATCTCAGACCTGAGTGTTAATTGATCACCAAGAGTTCCTTGGAATCCTGAGTCCCACATTGCCCGCCCCCAACTCCCCCTTTTCCCATCCCCCAGTTTTTTCAGAAGCCCAGGGATGCCTGCTGCATCTTGCACTGTAGTGCAAACAGATTCCCGCAAAGAGAGAGGAAGATAAAATGAATTTAAATTCCAAAGGGGTTCCAGTGCCGGTTACCTAGTCCCCAGTCAGCAATGTGTTTGTGAAAATTCAGCCTTTTTGTCTCCCAGTAAAAAGGAGCTAAATCTACATCGGTGGCCCAGTCTTGGGTTGCTATTCTTTGCATTTTCTATTCGAGTGAATGAGAGTGAATGAAGTGGCCGGGACCCTTCATTTGATCTACTCAATTGCATAAAGTGACAGAATTCTAATATATTTGTTTAATGCTCTTCAATGGGCTTTCACTTTTTTTTTTTTTTTTTTTTTGCTTGCAAATGAAGCATCCACGGGCAAAGATTCGTCCCCCTTTAACACTGGGACATATTTCATAACTCAGGCTGTGGTTTGAAGTGATCTGGAGAGGAGTTTTAGACTCAAGAAGTGGAAAATAAAGAAACAGATGTGAAGTTATTGTAAATGCCTAGAGTGGGCTCCGGGACTATTGTGCCCCCACGGCGGGCGGTCCAGGGGCTGTCCCTTTCATGCTGTAATTGAAACATATTAATTAGATAATTTGTTGTTAGTTTAAACGAAACAAATGCATCCCCTTTGAGGCTGCACAGCCGGTGGGTTGGGTTGTTTTAGTTTTGTTTTTGTCTGGGTGTCCCTGTGCCTATGTGGCTTTTAGAAGAAAAAAAAAATTAATTGACATTGATATTAAGAATTGAAGAACAGTTGCTGATCCTTTCTGTTTCTTAGCTGAATACCTTGGACAAAAGGAGTTCTCCCTTGTAAAAGTATAAACCATTCCTCACCCTGCACTCTGCACCATCTCCCTATCCCTAATTTTGCATAAACTGATGTAAAATCTACTGTCAACAGCTCTGGCCTGGGTGCCTCCTTCCTCCCACCTCCTAACCTGGAGCCACAGGGTAGATTCCTGCCTTCCAAGCCACTCACGTGTTCTTATCCATGTAAAGGAATTAAGATCATAGCTATAGTATGTACGTCATTCCAAGGATGCTGTACTAGCATCAATCTCAAGTCATCCGGCTTCTCAAACTCCCCAAATGCACCAGGTGGAACAGTGAGAACCTCTACAGCTTCCCTTGGAGAAAGTGCAAGAAATCCACCCATCATGGAAGCATTTCTCAGAGGACAGAGAAGACTGTTTAAAAACAGAGTTCAATTCAGTATCATGTTAAAAACCCAAAGTAACAGAATAGCTCAGTTTCCAAATCAAAAACCTAAATGAAAAAATTCATACTGTCTGAATTTGCCAAGTAGAAAATAACATAACTTATCTTGGTTCTTAGGCTAGAATTAGCGCCCACACATACCTCACTGCCTGGTTGTCTCTTCTAGTTTTATTTTAAAGCTGTGTGTATTGACTTTGGACTTGAGCCAGGTGAAAAGATTTACCATGACAAAGAGAACCATTGAAGGTATCATAGTTATAATCTTCCTTATTTGTGGGGCACTCCAGCTAAACTGGGCTCAAGGCTCAAGGCTTGGGGGGTAAAGGCAAGGATGGAGTGGGGTGGAGGTATGTGTGTTTGGGATGCCTTTGGATTTCTGGTGGAGACCAAAACATCCTTGTCCATGGGGTTTTTCTCTCCTTCACTCATTCAACTTTGTCTAAGAAAAGATGCCTGCGATTGTGAAAGGAGGCTCACAAAGCCCAAGTTATTTCTTTCTTTGCAACACACCATGACGAACTTACCAGCTGAAAAGAGCATTTTCAAATACTGGCTGAAAATCTTTCCTTTACTAAAAATTAGAAATAGGAGCTGGACTTGATCGCCTCTATGTATTAAATGTGCCTATGAGTTCTGTGTGAATTCTGGTGCCTATTGTAGGGGGAAGATTTTACTTAAGGATTTATAAAATGTCTGAGGCCCACGTTAGCCCTTTACACTTCCTTCATTCCCATCTTAAATTCAGTGTTAAAAAATGTAATGAGATCAGAACAGTCCTGAGATAGTCTTAGTTTTATTTTGCAGGAAACTGAAGATGAGTTTAATTCCTTCAAACGTAGATGATTTCTTATTGAGAACTAAGTTTCAAGAGTTTTCTGCCCCAGGGAGGCTAAGTTTTCCAGGCTTTCTTTGGCTGATCTTGTTGATATAATTGTGAATCGGGCTTGATGAATGAGTTTAGTTGTCCCCTGTCTGACGAGCTTTAGTAGCTTCATGCATTTTAATCAGTCCAATGATTCATTTATTTTCCACTTTTTTTTGTTGTTGTTGGCTGTGTGTGGGATCCTTCCTTTAAAAAAAAAAAAAAAAGATCACAACAGGACTAATTACCCTTAGTCTTAATCCTAAAATGTTTTTTCAGGTAGACCTTTAAATATGGAATAGTTACAGGTGCTCAGAAAAGTGTTTCAATCTTGGGTTCTATGTGGCTTTCTCTGTGCAGCGCAAGGGTCCCTTGTTTAATCATTTTACATAGTAAAGTGTTAATCACCATTTTCTCTTTGTCTTGTAACTTCATTAGTTGAGTACACACCTCACTCTGAAAAAAGAAATACCACAACTCCTTCAATAAAGTGTCAAGCAGCCTTGAACCATAAATTCTTGGCAAAATTTAATTCTTTGAGAAAGCTGAAGAAAAGTGAATAGAGCATGGCATGTAAAGAAACTTCATTGAGGTCTTTAAATTAATCAAAGATTTCTTTTCACATGAAGGAAATCTGCCCAGTCCAAAGTGAACAGGTTTCTTCACATGTGAACCTACCTGTAGGTGATTTCTAAAAGAGAAAATTGCACAGCTGCAGTAGTTTAAAGGAGCAAGGAAATGAATTCTCTCCAAACAAGATGCATCAAAATATAAATATTGAGCAGGCGAGTCTGTTTTTACTTTTAAGTCTCCTTCTCCCTGATTTCTACATACGCCTCATCTTTATATAAAGTGCCGTACGTTTCATAAAGCGCATATTCAAGATAGATAAAAATACATATGAAGTAATATCTTTTTTCAGTAAGTTTTCCAGCACTATACCTGTGCACTTGATTTATAATGGAAATACTTGGCTTCCTCCTTCCCTATGTACAAATACCTTCAACAGTTCATCTGAATAATTCCTCCCATAATTTGCAAGTGCACAGGAGGAAGTTTGACTGTTTCCATAAAAAGAGGCAGAAGACTCCATGTATTGCAGAGAGCGTGCCCAGGGAAGCACTGCATCCATCTTTTGCAAAGTTATCTGCAGCAACTCTTCAAAAACACACAAAACTAAAATTTGAATTTACATATTTTAATGAGAAAATATTATTTAGACTAGGTCATAATTTAATGTAGACACCTTTTTAAAATTCTTTGTCTTCAAACAGGCATGCTGGGAATAAGAACATCAATATTTAAAACGTCATGCTAATTCTGTACAGGGAAGAAGGAAAATGAAAGGTAAAAATATTACAGCTCTGATGACGCTACATTTTTTTTTTAACTTAAGCAGTTCACACCAGAACAACAGTTTGTTTTCCAGTAAATTACCTAAGACGCTAAAGGAATACAGCAAACAAAAGTGCATTTTACACAGTGTAAAATCATTCCTATTCACAACTATTTACATCTCTTTGCAGCCCTTTAGCTTCATGGAAAAGTTCTTGTAACAAACAGAAAGCCTTGTCCAGGGGAAAACTATCTGTTGGCATCTCCTTTATGTTACCAGTCAGTTCATCTCAAATTCTTCCGGGCTTGCCCTTGGTGCTTTCTTGGTTTGGGCTTAATTTTTTTTCTTTCTTTTTCTTTCCTTCTTTCTCTTTCTTCAATAAAATAAATAGCTCAAAAGGTCTCTAAGCAGTAAGAAAGTTAACATCCCAATTAACTTTCCCATCCCCCCTTCCCTCCCCTAAACCTGGCCAGAAATGAAGAGTAAACATTCACATTACAACAGGTACTTGTAAAGTGGGCTTTGCCCACTCGCCCGCCTAGCAAGACAGATTCAAGTTCACTGTTTACATTTTACCGGGCGCTCTGTAAACAAGACAAGGTTACTTGTAGTTTTATTTTGCTTGCGTTGAGGACAAGCGTTCCCTACGCAGCTTAGCAGCCCCTCTCCAAACTCCCAGCGCCAGGAGCCTCTGGCAGAAAACAAAAACCCAAAACAAAACAAAACAAATCTCCGCGGAAGCCCGGGAGGCAGGGCTGCTGCGGGGGAAGCCGCGATCCGCCCATCCCCTGCCTGATGGGCGGAGGCGAGCGGGGTAGGAAGGTTTCCGAGACCCAGGCAGAGCCGGGCGTCCACGATGTGGACCGGCTGCACGGAGGCGCGGAGGCAGCTCCGCCGGTCTTGAGATCGCGCAGTTCCGTGGATCGGAACCCAAGGGAGACGCACTTTTTTCGGAGAAGGCGGGCGGCATGATTTCCTCCTTCTGTTAAGTGGGTCGGGGTTTCCAGTTCCGGGTGGTTCGGCTCGGCGCAGGTGGCCGCTGCGTTCTCGTGGTGCGGGGGCGGAGACCACTCCCGCGCACAGTGCGCCAAGTTTGAGTTTTCTCTCGCGAGTCCAAAACCAAAGTTCTCATGGGAGAGAGAGGGTTGGCCGGGGGCGAAAGGAACGAGTCAGGACAGCCATCCTGGGTCGCAGCGGACCGGCCCGGGAGCCTTCGAGCAAGGTACGGGAAAGGAGGTCCAGAGGGGCGCCGGCGTCTGCGGGTCAGTGCACCGCCACCGAGTGCAGGGCGGAGGCCGGGCTGGTGAGCGTCTCGCTGGGGGTGGCGGGGCTGCTTTGGCTGGTGGCCGTCTGCGAGGACGTGGGGCTGAGCGACGGCGGCGAGTTCGAGAGCAAGGTGGGGATGGGCGCGGGCAGGGCGGGCAGGGCGGGCACCGCGGCTGGCGTGGGCTTGATGGGCACCGGGATGGCCGGCAGCGTCTGGCCCGCCGCGTGGCACAGAGGCTTCAGCGGCACCCCGTAGGCGCTGTAGTCGCCGCTCGCCATGGAGATGGGGGTGGCCGAGTCGATCATGCCCGCGGAGCCGTACACGTGCGGCCAGCCTGTGCCCAGGGAGCTGCTCATGGTAGTCAACTGGTTGGGCAGCGGGTAGGCGGCGGGGACCGGCTGCATGGTGGAGAAGGCCAGCCCGCCGGGCATCTTGTATTCCCGCGCGATGATGTTCTCGATGGCGAAGGGGTGCTTGAACCCCGAGGGCTGCGCCACGCCGCCCAGGTTGTAGGCAGTCGCGGGCATCTGCGGCAGGTGCGTACCCGAGGCGGCCAGCGCGCTGAGCCGCAGCTTGGCCTGCTGCTGCAGGTACTGAGCCGCGTCGGCCGGCTTGCTGGGCGCCAGGTGGTCGGACTTGAGCACCTTGAAGCGCTTGCGGCGCCGCAGGAAGCTGCCGTTCTCGAACATGTCCCCGCAGCTGGGGTGGAGCGCCCAGAAACTGCCCTTGCCGGGCTGGTCCGGCCGCCTGGGGATCTTGATGAAGCAGTCGTTGAAGGAGAGGTTGTGGCGCAGGCTGTTCTGCCAGCGCTGCGTGTTCTCCCGGTAGTAGGGGAAGCGGTCCATGATGAACTTGTAGATCTCGCTCAGGGGCAGCATTTTCTCGGGCGAGCTCTGGATGGCCATGGCGGTCAGCGAGATGTACGAGTAGGGCGGCTTCTGGTCGCTGTACGTGTTGCGGCCCGGCCGAGGCATCTTCTCGCTCGCCCTCTTCTCGCTCGGGGTCTGCGCGGGCCGGCTGGCGGTCGGATCTGGGGAGGGGGGAGGGGAGAGGGGGAAAGGGGTGGCGTGGATGCACAGAGACACAGCGAGGTCAGCCGGGCCGAGTGACGGACCTCGGGGCGGGAGGAAGGGGACGCGCCTCCGGCCCGCAACTTTGCGCACTGGACTGGACTCAGCCCGGGGGGCGCGGGAGGGGGTGCCGGCGAGCGGCGCGAGGGTGGCAGGAAAATAAGTGGGGCCTGGAGCAAGGACCGGGTCTGGAGGAGGACAGATGGCTGCTCACCTTAAAGTTGCTCCAAGTTGTGCACCCGCATTCGGGATGGCGCTGCCGGTCGCCCAGTCCCGCCCGGCTCACAGCCCAAGCTCAGCGTTCGGGTTCGCTTGGACCCCCGCGCAAACCTGGGCTCTGGAGCTCAGCCCCGCGGCGCCCCACGCTGCCCAGTCCGCGGCGCTCCCTGTCGTGCGTCCCGCGCGCGGCCGAGCCGGGCTGCGGACTCTGGGAACGGACGCTGGCAGCGGCGGCCTCGGGGCTCCGAAGGGCGCTGCCGTGGGCTCCGCGGCTCCTCTGTGCTAGGTGGCTGCCTCCATGTCCTCCCTGGCACCATCTGATAGTTTTAAGCGGTGACAGGAGCAGAAAAGACCCCTGTAGCGGCGCTTCATTAATGTGCCACTTCTTAGCTATCATATGACAATCGCCTTGGGAGGAGGAGGAAGAGGAGGGGCGGCGGGGGCTGCAGAGGGAGGGGACTGCGCGCGAGGGGAGAGCCTGGCCGGCTCTGGTTTCTTGCACACCTATTTACATGAACACCTTGGCCAATAGGAATCACTTCCAGCTGGAGCCTGGGCGAGGGGGAAGAGCGTCGGCCACTGGCGGGGAGCGGGGAGCGAGCGCGAGCCGGTGTGCGCGGTGCGAAGGTATGGGGAGCCCGCGGCCGCGGAGCAGGACAGGCGACCGCTCGCATTCACAGACTGAGCTGCCGCGCGGATGATGTTTGACATGGAAATTGCTTGGCTGGGGTATTCTGTTTCCTCTGCTTTGTATCGGGTTTGTATTGTTAGCTAAATTCAGGCACGGCTTTCTCCTGAAGCCTAACCTTTTCCTTTGCTGGGCACTACCGGGGGTCGGTTGCATGGATTATTATGAAGAAAGCATCCCCTCCCCCTCCCTCCCCCTAGTTCTGTCGGAGGTAGGTCGAAGTTTGATGTGACCTTTCTAAGCTGCTGCCTCAGCGCTGCATAGTTAGGTATGTAGCTTTTTAAAAATGATGAGGTTTTTAAAATGCTAAATATTACCGGGCAGTCTGGTATAGAAGAGCCCGTTTTGACTCTCAAGGCATTGGTCAAATTATATTATTTAAAAAAGGGATGGTATATCTGGACGAAGAGACAAGGTCCTTGCTTTAACTATCTTTCAGCAGTTTGGTTGAACACAAGAGGGAGGCTCAGGGGGCGTTGGACAGTGTTCAGACCTAGGGAGAGCCTGAGTTTGTTTGACGTACTTTATCGCCAGACGCATCGAAGTGTCTGGCTTTCTCTTGCTGATTTGAAACTCAAGGAGTCGTGTCAAGCGATTACTGGAAGTTTGCAAGTTTGTGTTTTACAGCCGAAACCCCTCCCCCTCACTTTTTTTTTTTTTAACTTAAGGAAAACTTATTTAGGGTTCAGAGAGCCCAACAGAAGCTGCCGGTTCCACTAAGACACCATTAAGACTTGCAAAGAAGTAGAGAATGGTATGTATGTGTGTGTGCGTGCATGCGTGCGTGCGTGCGTGCGTGTGTGTGTGTGTGTGTGATGTGCAATGTGCCTGCGGTCACTCCGCCTGGTGCCAGGAGCAGACTCCCTTCTGTTTCGCCTTGCGAGGGTTAAGTGAATCATTATTATCATTATCATCATCGTCGCCGTCGTCATCATCATCCAACTGCTATGAAATAGTGAGTCGACCCAGCCTGCCTGCACGCAGGCTACGGGTAAACGCCAGTTCTCAGGAATTTCTGCGCATTCTCCGACCTTTAGGGTTTGAAAAAGAAATCTATTTCACTGTGTTGTTGAAAACTCAAAACCTACAGCCTGCACAGAATTATCTTCCAAGTCCGAGAATATGAGAGCTTTTTATTTTCGTGTTCTTCAGAAGGTGGTGGGTGGAGAGTTCTGGGCCTAAAGTTTCTATACTTTAAAAGATCCTAGAGCATTATTAGTGGAGCTGTTTAGGGTTAGCGTAAAAAAAAAAAAAAATAGGCGCGCGCGCGCACACACACACAACTTCATTAACTACAGTTTCAGAGGTGGTCAATAACTCACCAAAACGTAACTTAAACACGATGAATTTAGGAGATTAAACAATTTCATTAATATTGAAATGGCTCTCGCGTCTGGGCTGCCTCGCTTGAGATGCAAGCGCACGTTTTTCAATATTAACAGAAGTGCTTGAAGAAAAGAATAATGTCACCTTCTTAATTCGGAAAAAAATAACCAGGAGGAGGTGGGCGCAAGAAGGTGGGGGTGGGGGACGTTGACCTGTCTCTGGGGGCATGGCTGGAGCGGGACAGATTAATGTATTGCTCTTCTCTGAAGATTGAACCGGTTGGACTCAGAACCTCGGCCAAGCTTCAGCTGGAGACGTCCTTGCTCCCTTGAGCCGCCGTGTGCTTCCGCTCCTAAGTAGGTGCAGCGGTGGTGGTGGTGGAGTGGAGTGGATTTCTTACCAGGGCCGATTTAGCTCTAGGGTCTTAGGGTCTGAGGAATTGGGGAATCCCATGAGCTGGAAATCCCGAGGGATACTTGGAGAGCAAAGTGGGGAAGGTTTGTGTTTCCCAGAGTGGAAAGGGGCTGGTCCATGTCTTTCTTGCTCTAGACTACAACTAGCTCCAAAACAGTTTCTGAGAGTGAGGGCTGAATGCTGCGGGGTAGAAAGGGATCTGGATCGAAGCCCTCAGAGATATTTAAGATCCTTTAAGCAAATGCGTGCATCAGTTCATACTGGATGTAAAGACAGAAAAGCTACTTAGGGTGGTTGGATGCAAGATGGCGAGCATACGAGTAAAAGATCTCCATTTCTCCAGTGACAACCAGGATGCTCTTTTCTACCCGGGATGGGTGCATGGTGAGGGTGGGGAATTGGGGGAGAACAGGGTTTTCTTATTTTAACAATTGGCATTTTGTTGCCTTGCAAAGGGCCATTGTATGGCTGTCTAAATCATTGCTCAGAGTAAACAGAAGATTAACTAAATTCTAAGAGTGGGGTAACATTCCAGTTAAAAAAATATACAAGTTGGAATAAATCTTTGTCCATCTCCCCTGCAAAGTTGTCACCACCAAGTCTGGAGCATGCAGTGATCCAAGGAAGAATTCATGTCTGAGCAATCTTCATACTTTTGAGTACAGTGGAAATAGGAGTTGAGGCACATCGCCCCTCCCCAGGGTTCATTAGGCACACACAACCTAACAGCACAAGTTTGCCTAGCCAGGCGAGAGAAGTTGCAGACTTCCACGTTTAAAATATGTGCTTTGCTACCAACTTGTGTCTCCTGTCCTGCAGAAGGTCTATCAAGCCCAGGGGAGGCAGGGAGGATTTGCATGCTATCTACAGCATTTTAAAGCTGGTATTGAAAGAGAAGGAGGCAAAGAGCACTTTCCAGAAATCTTTAAAAAATGCACGGAGTCTATTGTACAGAACCCAAAGCAAACAGAAGCTGGGGGAGGAGGGCACATCCGACCCGGGAGGCTTAGGGAGTTGTTGGGAAAACTGTATAAAATACACATAAGTCAATTATACCCATGTGCAAACCAAATGGAAATCTCTTTCGCGCAATAGCCATTCATCGCCTCGGCAGAGCTCACCACCGACCACCTTTCTGCTTGGAGAGTTCGCAATAGCCTCTTTTTCCCACAAGCTGGACCACACACGGCTACAGATTTCGTAATAATTTATGCTAATTTCCCTCCATAAATCCACAATTCGCTTCAGTGGCACCCGGGCTGCGGAGGGAGTAAAAAGGAGACAGGGGTGACAAATACAATATTGATTTTGATTCCTTCTGTTGTCAAGCAGGTGTGTGTGTGTGTGTGTGTGTGTGTGTGTGCGCGCGCGCGCGCGCGCGCGCAGGGTAGGGCTGGATTTGGGGGCGAGGGCGCTAGGAGAAGGAAACCAGCCTTACCCCCCCCCCCAGCCCCTCGGTCCACACTCCAGAAAATAACGTGCCCCGGTTTGTTAATATTTACCAAACACCGAAAGGAGGTGGGGGGAAAGTACCCAGCAGCTTCTGAAGGTTTCCTAGGCGCCAAAAACAATACCCGTGGTCTCCACTTGGAAGCCTTGGTTCGCCTGCTCCCTGCGTCTCCCGCGGTGCCCTGGCTCTCCCTGCTCTTCCAGGCTGGCTTTCCTTCCCTCGTTCGCTCTTTTTCTCCTCCTGTAGGGCTGTGCATCGCTTCTCTTTGCTTCCCCTGTATCTTGTGCTCTTTTTACACACTTTCTACCGAGTTGGCAGTGGAAACGTGCAGGGCCTGGGGGAGGCCTGAGACCCCGCGCGAGGTCGACTTGCGGGGTGTAGGGCCTTGGGTCTCCCCTGCCCCGCCCCGCACTTAAGGCCGCCTCCCGCATTTGCCCAAGGGCCCCGCCGGCTCTGGGAACCCGTGCTAACGCACCTCGCGGCTTTGTCCCATCAATCATTCTTCATCAAATCCGCACTTTGGTGGCGTGAAGCGACTTAGCTGTCCTTTCAAAAGGATTTTGTTCCCCGGGTATTCAGTACTAAAACAAACTCCCTCAGCCTGTCAGTGGTCAATTAAAAAAATTGCCATCCTGGAGGCTGTTTGTCCTCGGGATCTGTGGGTCTCCCCCGCCCAGCGTCCCCCACCCCCCTGCCCGACACTGCCTGCCTTTTCACGTTCTGGATCTCAGGGACACAGGGGGGCGGCCCCTCAGATTCTCCACTCCCAGGAGCACTGGACTGCGAGCCATTGCAGTTTCGAAGGCCCCCGAGACCCGCACCCCGAGAGGAACATGTCAGGGCAACCCTAGCTGCCAAGACTCTGCCCCAACTGCCCCAGGATTTTAAGCTCGTTCTTCCTGGCCACTCGGACTGAGTCTGGTTGGAAATCAAATTGCCTAAGAGGAGAAAGCCGGTGGAGGGGGCACAGTTTCGGCTCTGGTGCCAACCGCTGCTCTGTCGCCATTCGCCAAACCACCTTCCCTTGCCAGTGCCCCCTCAGCCTCGCTGCCCAAGGAGCACTCTTACCAAGTATTAGGAAAGAATCTGTCTCATCATTTGGTGACCTGGCTACATGGACGTTAGGCCTGAACTCAGGACAGAGAGGACGAAAAGCAACTATTGTCTATTGCCTAACATCAGCACCCACCCCCCCAGCTCAGTCTTGCTGGGTTATAAGAAAGACAGAAGGTCTCCACCTCCTGCTAGCTCTTTATTCCCATCCAAATAGGGAAGGTTGATTCAGGGGTGTCCCCTCCTTAGTGCTGACCAGGAAAGCTTACCCACCGCCTAAGTAAGGCCTCTGACTGGGGCCGAGGCACTTGGACTGAGGTCTTTTGCCTGGGGTAGGGGAGAAGGGACTGGCCACGCCCTTCATACATTAAGAGGATATCCCAAGTAGGTCTCAAAACTTGCAGAGTTTGGAAGGCCCAGCTTGCCAAGCAGAAAACAAACAGTAGCTAGAGTTAGGTGTTGGTCCTCTTCAGCTTCCACCCCTAAAAAGTGCTAACCCTCTTTCAGAGTGAGCATGCAATTTCAGTACCTCTGAAAACAACCTGCTCAGCACAATACCCTCTCTTTGGAATTGGTTTGCCGAAATACCATGTGGTGTTGACTTTGCTGTGCTTTGCTGAGACTTCACAGTTTAAACAACAACAACAACAACAACTTAGTTTCCAAATGAAATCCTTCCTTTGCACAGTTGCCTCGCTTTACATGGAGCATTACCAAGGCCAGACGTGTATTTGTCTAAAAAATTATTTGCAAAAAGTTAGTGGAAGAATTTTTGTTGTGGTTGCTAACCCTCCTCCATAAGCTTGGTTCTGCACTGTGTGAGACAGAATTCAAATCTATTATTTTTACTGGAGGAAATATTGCTAAAGCTACCTTGGTATTGAAGGGATTAACTTGCTTTTCTCCCAGCCCCTAACTCTGGGGTTAAGACAGCAGTAGATCAACTGTATAATGTGTGCACTGTTCGCTCATTTGTACAAGCAGAACAAAGGTTGGACTAAGCCAAATTGCATTGCACTTGTGAACCGAGTCCCGATGTGAAGTATCTTTTACAGCAGGGGGAATGAGAACAATTTCGTGTATGTCTAAAAGGGAATAACAAAGCCACTTTCTCCAGCATCTCAAAGTGAAGTAGCGAGGCGTGACATTCCCAGGGTGAGGAGGGACAAAAGCAGGGTCAGAGGGATGAAAAAGAGAATCAAACAGCCACTTTCACATG
Organism: Pedetes capensis; assembly: GCA_007922755.1. Taxonomy (NCBI): domain Eukaryota; kingdom Metazoa; phylum Chordata; class Mammalia; order Rodentia; family Pedetidae; genus Pedetes; species Pedetes capensis. The sequence goes on along the minus strand of VMDO01010688.1, from coordinate 24,203 downwards.
TCTGCCCTCAACTGCTGCACCTCTCCATAATAGGAAACAAATGTTGTAAAAGGGGGGATTGCTCCCATTCATTCAAAATAGCAAATGATAGCTAAACAACATTGTCAAAACTGAATCAACTTCTGTGCAGTACCACCCAGAAAAAGGTATTGTGTTTTGTTTAATAGCGGGGTGGAGCAAAGGCTCTTTTTTTTTTTTTTTTTTTTTTAAGAGGGAAGGGGAGAAAAATCACCCTATATTTTTCGTATCAATTTTTTTGGTCAGGAATTGTTTGCTCAGATTTTTTAAAAAAAAATCAGTATCTCTGGGCACCCACTCTTAAAATGTTATGGGGGGGGTCACATTTTGGAAAACTACGATTTTAGGTTCAGAAAGCGTTTCACAATTTCTAATAAGTAGAAAACGGTTTTAACTTTCTCTGATTTATCCAGAAGACATGTTGATTACAATAGCATGTTAAGGTAAATTCTGAACAGTAGCCTAAAATACACTTTGCTCCTAAGTCTGAATAAAATTGCATCAGGAGGATTGTAGAGTGTAAGAATACTTTGCACCCATAATATTTTATTTTTTGTGTGCATCGTCCTGCCTTAATTTGTTTTGAAGCCGGGTAACCTGTAGGTCTGGAGCCTTAAAACCCGGCGCTCTGCTTTGTTTGTTCAGGCTGACCGGGGAGGAGCGCTTAACTTGGGTGGACGTGTGCAGTATGTGTTTTCTTAATGGCACAAGCAGGTTTTGCTGAAGACCACAACAGCCTTCACAAGTAATAACTCGCTGAGTTCCTGGGAAGGTTAAAACTGTTTGATGACTCCCCCCCCCCTTTCTCTCTCTCTCTTTCCCTCCCTCTCCCTTCTCTCTCTCTCTCCCTCTCTCCTTCGGCTTTTGGCTTTTTTGTATCCATGCATCCCCCGCTGAGCTGCCACCCACAAAGCGGGGTTGAAAAAGAAAGAGAAAATAAAGGAAGCGGCTGATCCCTACTGGCCTCCCCCAGCTCAGTATGGCTGGGGGCGGGGCTTGGCGGGCCTGCAGGGCCTTGGGAGGCTTGGCAGCCCCCGGGCGGCTAAGTCCGCCAGCCCATTCGAGGCTCACCTGGGTCCAGGGCTTCGTTCCATCCGTCGGGCGCGAAGTGCGAGGGGCCCCCAGAGGCGCACCTTCTCCCTGCGCGCTGTGCGCTTTCTCTGCTTTGCGCTCTCAGGCAGCCCTGGGGCTCAGTTTGCTGCCATGTCGGTGATTGCAGTTGGTTACCCCAGGTGCCTAAGAGCTAATCGAGGCCTCAGATCCCTGCCTGGTGCTGCCTGCACTCTCTGCCCCTTCTCTTTCCTTCTTTCCCCTCATCTTTTTTCTCTCTCAGCTTCCAATTTCAATTCCCACTGCAGTCTGGAACCCACATGTTAGATCCACAAGCTACCTCCGGCTCTTCCAGCCTGGGATCAGCAGGGCACGTCTTAATGTACCCAGTCGGCCTAACCAAAAAAGAACGAAGGGAGGGAGGGAGCAGAAAAGCCAAAGCCTAAACATTCCACCCTGCATCCCCGAACTGACACCGCATCCTCGTGGCCCACACACCCCAGCGAGCTTTGCGGTAGGCCACCGCAGGTGGGTGGGGAGAGCCGGATAAATCACGAACTCGACAGTTCATTGATCTGTGCCGGTTTGGGGGAGCCCTTGGCACTTCTAATCGTGCCTGACATCGTCCACTGTGACCCTAGTAAGGAAACTGCCTCCACACACCTCCCTCGCGTTTATTTTCATTTAATATTTTTATTGGAAAAAATTTTGGAACTATGTATTTAAAGTAAGTACTAATTCTCCACTACCACTTTTTTCCTTCAAGTGCCTCCCTCTTCCCCTCTATCTCTCAGGTAAATCTAGAACCAAGGAGCATTGAATAACTCCAAGGAGGCGGATATCCGCAAGTGATTTTCTTTGCTGTGGTGACAACCATCTGTTTATGGATATCTCGGCAACTTGATTGGTGGCCTGCTGACTAAGGTAGGCTGTCTCGTTTTCCCGCGAAGGTAGGAGAGAGAATCCCTCACCTCTCACTCCCTCCGCCCACGCTGTTTGGGTTCACAGTCTTTAACCGACGCTTTGGAATAGCCAGAGCTCAGGGAGGACATCTGTCTTTTCTTTCTGACCCTCCATCCTCTCTTCACCGGTATTTTTCTTTTAATTGCAAAGAGAAAGCTACACACGAACGGGGTAAAAGAGATCAGCCATACATCGTTCCACACATCTCGCACCCCTTACCAAAAGGACCCAGGGAGGCCTGGGCCCCACAGGGTCCCTAGATCTCCGGTAATGGTTAGCAAATTAGGTTTGCCTTCGAGTCCGCTGGCCCTCGACCTGTTGATGACTCGGAGTGGCGGAGCGTGGAGCTCGGCGTGGAAGTTGGTTTATGTTAACTGCTTGTGTATTTCACATTATCATCGCGCTGGCTGCAGGCAATGTAGATTTTCTAAAGATCTAATGAATAAACAACCAGCAACTGCTGGCGGTGAAATTTACATTGTTAATGCCTACATGTGTATAATAAATATGCATCTGTGTGCCTTCAAATAAACTCTTCTTAGTTTTTAACCTTTGGTGATTTTTTTTTTTTTTTTCCGAAAATGAAGGGGTGGGGGAGGACCGTCTTTCCAGGAACGGGAGCTTATTTCACTGGCGAAGAGCTGGTGAAATTGGCTCGGTGGTGCCGCCCCGACGTAGGGTCTGCAAGCCGGCGGTCCCTCCCACCTGCCCAAGTAAAGCGCCTGAAATGCGCCCCGGCGCTGTCCTAGCCGAAAAAGGGAGAATGCAGCGCGCCCAGAAACGTAGCTGCGCCGCGCTGGGGACCGCAGCCCGGGCGTCATCCACAAACTGTCGCCCTCCCCCCAAAGAGAAGCGCCCGCCACCTCGCTCCTGTTGCAGCCTGGAGGCTGGGACTCCTGCGGTTGCCACACCACTGGGGGGAAAAAAAGTTTCCCTGGGAATTTTCCGATCGACAACGTCCCACGTGCGGGTGCAGACAGCATTTCCAACCAGCCCCCGCGCACAGGGAGGAGAGCGAGAGGGCTGGACAAGGGGCTGGGGTCGCCGGCTGCCCCGTGGGGCGCTCGGCGGGGCAGGGCGCAGGGGGCCGCGGGAGCGCCGGCCGACTCACCTCGGCACCGCCGCGTCCTGCGCCGCGGGGCCTGGCCCCAGCCCAGAGGTGGCTTTCTGAAGTTCAGTGCCCTCCCCGTGCGTCCCACGCCGCGGACGTGAGGCTGGGCGCCCACGTTTGATATGTCTCCCTTGCACCAACCAGGTGCCACTTTCTTAGCGCGCTCGAAGGCAAATGTCTCATCTTTCCCCGTCCAGGATCTGGAATACATTATTTTAATTAAGTCTATGGCGATTTACTTTCCTCTGAGATCTATTCCACGGTGCAATTAGGAACGTATTGGCGCTAGCTCATATGAATATTCAGGAGCGTGTCAATTAATTAGCAGACAGAGGAATCTCATTATGGTGCTCAAAACCCTTTTAGAGTTAAGCAGAATTAAGGGGGTATTTGGCAATGCGCTGGATTAGTGAATATTTTACTGTGCGCTCATTAACTTCATTATCATACCACTTACGCCACTCTCTGATTTTATCGACTAAATTGCTCATTAGTTTGTCCGAAAAGGATGAAAGTTTTAACGTGCCACCCAATAACTTGGAAAGTAAACTTTGGCCCTGCTTCGTCTGCGCTCCCGGGGAGGACGCGTGGTGACGTCCAGCCAGACGGAGGTGGGGTCCGCTCCTTCCCCTGGTTCGCAGCTCCGGGGAATTCGGGTGCTCTGGCTCCCGGCCCGCAGGAAGTATCAAGGTGCCTTGTACTGGTCTGGTCTGGAAATCTGAGCCTTAGGTCAGGCAAAAAAAAAAAAAAAAAAAAACCAAAAAACCCTCCCCTCACTCGCCTCTGAGAATGGAGATGACGAGGCGAAAAGCGATTTGTCCAGAGGCCAAGGAGTGCCCAGGAAGTAATGGTCAGCTCATCCCAGCGCCTCCGCCTCTCCTCCCCTCCTAAGGTTTGCTATTTCCCCCAAGGCGCTCGCGAAATGCGCTACTACACCGGGTCAGCAACAGCAACTCTCCCCAAGGGGCTGCTGAACAAAGCACCAGCTCCCCCAGCCACCTGAGTCCTCAGCTCCAGCGCTGCCCCAGGACCCAGGCCAACCTTCAAGCACGGTGCACAGTCGTGTCCATGGGCTGCTCGTGCCCACCTGCATCCCCCCACTCCACCCCAAAAGGTTAGAAAGACAAATATTAAAATTACTTGCACAAAGGGAACTGCTAAAGAGATCCCAAATTAATATGCATGTAAAATTAATTAGCTGCGTTTCGTGACATCAAAATAAGTACCTGGGAAACAGAACACCTTCTGGGCATTGGGAACATATGCTGGAATTAGTGTTAATTGACTAATTACATGAATTAGGCATTAATTTTGCAACACATCAAGTATAAAAGATATCTCAATTAATTGTGCATAAATTACCAGGTGAAACCTGGCGGTGGTCGGTCCAGGATCGCGGTTCTTCGACCTCCTCCTCGCTCTTGGAGAATCCAAAGGTAGGCTGCCTGAAGAGCACAGAAATCATGATTCGCTGGCGGGCGATGAGAAACCTGAGATCAGCACCGGGAGCAGCCTCGACCTCTGGCTGATGACCCCTAAGCAATTCTTAATACGAATACTCACCTTCATTAAATTCAATTAGGTGCAGCTGATTAGTTTTTGTCAAAAAGAGGAGGAACGCAGACCTGTTCAGTAAACCACCTCTCCAATCCACCTTAGCTGGTAGCTGTAAGGATCCTGGGGCGGGCTTGTTTCCGCTCCTGGGGGGACGTCGATGTTTGCAGATTTGACACTGGCTCTGGGTCACTTTCTACCCGTGTGGTGGTGCTGGACGTGAGGAATCCCTCCATGGTCTGTGTTACAGGCTCTCGTCACTTTTAATTCCTCACCCAGAAATTCAACCTCAAGGGACTGGTGCCATGTGCTTTGAGTAATTTAGGTTTCGAAATGAGTGTAGATAAATCTCTGGAAGGTAGAATCTAATTAAATAACCCATACGTACTCCTTAAGGACGGTGTGTGGGATTCCCCATCGCCCTCCTTCCCCACGTGGCAAAAATAATGTATTTTCTTTCTTAGGGCTGAAAGAACAGAGTGGATGTAGCGTGGGTGTTCAGTTTGCTTTTCCGCAGCTTCTTACTCCCAAGGGGAGCTTCAGGGAACACCCTAGTAATTCTCCCTTTACAAGCCACCAAATGTTACATTTGTTTTGCCTCTAAAACAATTATCTTGTTGGCAAAATAATGAACTTGGCAATGACTTTCTCCTATGCTCTTTACACATTTTAAATGGAGGGGGGGAGTGGGGGAGGAGTCATCCCAAAGGAGCAAGGGTGGGCAGTGGGTAAAGTGCCGCTTTGAAACCTACTGAAACCCCAAGAAAACTTGCTATGCCTTCTTCACACAAATTACCACAATGACATCACAGTTTGGTCCTGTTGGTCTCATGGAATGTTAACTCATGGAGGCATTATGAACGGAAGGACAGATTTCTCAGTGATTTCTGGAGCTGCCATGTGTTTGGTGGTTTGTAAAACTATTTGAAGCCACACAGTTTTCCCCTCCCCAACTCCACCTCACTCCCCCTGAGCTCCTTTCTCCAAGAGCCTCAAGTTGGAATCAATGGTTGTTGTTGTTGTTGTTGTTGTTGTTTGCGAGAGCAAACAGAGCAAAACTAACCTCCTGGGAAACCTTGTATGACCTGATGATGTAGGTCCCCAACAAGGTGTCTAGGTGGCATTTGTTACCTTGTACTCCTGACGGCGGATGAGCTAAAGAAACAGATGAAACCCTGAGCTTACAGAGACAAACATTCATCTTGATGTAGAGATTTCCTGCCATAGCCAGATGCCGAAGGTACTTGAGGGAGATGTTGACAAGCGGGTAATTGTCAGCAGAACTAAAACAGACACTTTGTTTACAGTTGGGCGTGATTAATTGAGAGTAAATAAACAACAGCACTCTTCATAGAGTGGCTGTCCAAATTCAAAAAAAGGCTTTATGACTCCGGGAATAAAAGAAATGGACTAACTGCTCAAAGTCTCCTTTTGCCAGACCCTCGAAGCAGCAGCTGACAGTGGTGTGGATCAGAAAGAGATATGCTTTAGTGCTCTCCAGATAGCCTGCTTTAACAACAATATTTTTCTGCCAAATTTATAGGGAAACATTCTTCACCCAATTAGCTGAGTTTTATATTTCTCTTATTAAAAGATTACAATTCCCTACTCCCTTCACCCTGTCTCAAGAGGTAACTCGTTTCATGTGAAATCATTTTCAAAATGAGCCAGACATGATAAATCCAAGCGATGTTGTCAAACAAGGCTATTAAATGCCATTGTAATACTTGAGTTTGCAGAGGGCATTTCTAATTCTCGAGGCTCTAATAAATTGCACAGGCCTGACTCTAGTAAACATCGTATGATTGTCCAACATAATAAATTGTAATGAAACAGGGCATATATCTGTCTTTCAAGGCACAGTGTGACTTGTATATAAGAAGTGGCTTTCTTTTTTCTATCTGCTGGAATACAGGGCCATTAGGCTAATACCTTTCTAACAAATTTTGCTAATCATGTTTATGCAGATTCTGCTGCAGATATACTGATCAGTAGTCTTGGCTGGATGCCTTGAATGGAGTGATTTACAGCAGCCTATAAAAAGGCATTCTTTGGAATATAAGGCCCAGTGAAGTTCAAAACAATAATTTTAAGGCAGTTAGCAATACCTTTGGATCACGAAGAGTTCAGTTAGGTTCAGACTGTTGTATGGATGGGTACATGCCATCCATGCCCGAAATCAAGGCAGAAATAAGGGGCAACCAGGACTTGTTTGGGCTGGGATTTAGCTCAGTTGGTAGAGCGCTGCGCTGCAGTCTCTGAGGTCCCGAGTTCAATTCCCAGCGCCGCAAAAATGGGAGAAGGACCTGGCAATCCACTCCCAAGGCAATCCTGAAACAGTCTGCCATTGAAAACCCTACGAGGGTCGCTATGAGTCGGATACCGACTCGACGGCACCTGACAACAACAACAACAAGGACTTGTTTGGCTGCTGGGAGAGAGCTTTCTTTTGGGGTGTGTTGCAGTTAGGAACTGTTTCTAGGGGCATCTGAGACAAAACAAAAATAAACAAACAAACAAACAATCTGTTGTGGGGGAAGAAGGCTCCGTTCGTGGGAGACCTGGACTTCTCTGTGAACCAATAACTTTCTTTTCTTTTGCCTTGAGCCTGTTTGAGCTAAATTCTGAAGGTATCACAACTAGTACATTTTCCTTACTGGCATAACACCCAGAACCACTTTCACACTGAATCTTTTGCCTATTCCTTTTATTGTTCCTCATTAGAAAAAGCAGGTCAAATTGGTCCCTTCATGAAGAGCTAGTTGGTTACCTCCTCAGCTTTGAGTCCCAAGGAATTGACTCAGCTTCTTTTTGCTTTGCTTTGCAAATCTAGAAGGATGCAAGTCTCTCGATGAAGGAGTGAGAGGATGTCTCCGTCCACCTATCTGGAAGCTTTGAAGGAAGCTTAGAAGTCAGGCAGCTTGCTCACCTGCATTCCCTCCTTGCTTCTTCCATTTTTCTTTCTCTCTTTTCTTCCTTCCATAAGCATTTCTGAGGATTAATTCAGTTCTACAACATTAAATGGCTATGTAGGGCTCTAATAAATTTGTTTCAGGAGTTTGAATTTTAATTGATGTAAGAAAACAAGTACTTAAGAAGAGGCGCCAACTTAGACCAGAGTTTTTATGTTGTAAGTTTTCTGGAGGGGCTGAGATTTAGCTTAGTTGGTAGAGCACTGCCCTGCAGTCTCTGAAGTCCTGAGTTTGACTCCCACTACTACAAAAACAATGTGGCAATCCACTCCCAAGGCAATCCCAAAACAATCAGCCATTGAAAACCCTATAAGGGTCACTAGGAGTCAGACATGACTCCACGACACCTAACAACAACAAGTTTTCTGAAATGTCAAAGTCTTTTAAAAATACATACCGTCAGCCCTGTGTATCTCCATGTTTCATGTCCACAGACTTAATCAACTGTGGATAGAAAACGTGCAGAAAAAATCTGCATCTGAAATGAACATGTACATCCTATTTACACAGCATTTACATTGTATATGTTATTATAAGTAATGTAGAGATGACTGAGGGGCTGGGATTTAGCTCAGTTGGTAGAGCGCCACTCTGCAGTGTCTGAGGTCCTGAGTTCAATTCCCAGCACTGCAAAATGGGAGAAGGAGGTGGCAACCCACTCCCAAGGCAATTCCGAAACAGCCATTGAAAACCCTACGAGGGTTGCTATGAATCGGACTCAACTTGACGGCACCTAACAACAACAACAAGAACAAGAGATGACTGAAATTATCCAGCAGGATGTGTGTAGGTTATTTGCAAATACTACATCATTTTATATAAGGGATTCAAGCATCTGCAGATCTCCCTTGAGAATACTGAGGGATGACCAGCACAATAAGCCACAGGGTAATGGAATCTACACAAAAAAATGACTAACAGCTATTGAATGTTTTGTATTAGAGCAGCAATTCTGTAGGTGTAGTTCTGGCATCTTGGCATCCTTCGAGAGCCCTACATGGGCTCTGTGAGGTTAAAACTATCTTTGTAATAATATTATTAACCCTTAGCACTGATTTACCTTTTCTACTTTTATTCTTTACTTGATCTGCAGTGCAGTTTTCTAGAAGCGTCATGATGTGATTTAATGCAGAAGCAGATGAAAATTCATTTTTCTTCTATTAAGCCAGATATAAAGCAAATTTGTAAAAATACAAAATGATCGTAATTTTCACATTACTTTTTGTTTTGGGAAATATAGTTGTCTTTCTTTAAAATATGTCATTTAGGTTCACATTCAATGGGATTATTATTATTAAATGAATTAAATACGTAAACATTTTCTCTTTTAATTTCTAATATATTAAATATCTTTAGGTATAACTGATAAACAAAAGCTTTGGGGGTAGGCTCTGCTATCATCCTTCTTTGACAGATAAGGAAACAGGCTGGAAGAGAGCTTAGGAAACTAAAGTTTCTTGATAGTAGATGGTGGAGACAGAATGGGAGCCCAAGACTTTCTTCTTGCAGAATTTGAGACTTGACTGTTACTTCATAGTTGAAATTTAAGTTTTCTTGGTCATAATTGAAAATGCCCTGCATATTAGGTGGCTGACTGGCTGGCTGACTGATGAATGAAAGCTGCCTTCTACTTCTTACTTTGTTGTAGTTGTTGTTAGGTGCCGTCAAGTCGTGTCCGACTCATAGCGACCCTCATAGGGTTTTCAATGGCTGACTGTTTTGGGATTGCCTTGGGAGTGGATTGCCAGGCCCTTCTCCCATTTTTGCGGTGCTGGGAATTGAACTCAGAACCTCAGAGACTGCAGCGCAGCACTCTACCCACTGAGCTAAATCTCAGCCCACTTCTTACTTTATATGGCATCAAGAAAAATTTTGGACATTGGAAGAAATAGCAAGAGAATATTATCCATCATTGGTAAAAATGTTGTTGTTGTTGTTGTTGTTGTTAGGTGTCAGGTCCAACTCATGGTGACCTTCATAGGGTTTTCAATGGCTAATGAATGTTTCAGGGCCTGCAGCCATAGCCCTGTGGCACAGGATCTTGTCAGCTCTCAGAAGCTAAGCAGGGTCAGGCCTGGTTAGTACTTGGATGGGAGACCGCCTGGGAACACCAGGCACTGTAGGCTTGGGAGAAGGACCCGGCAACCCACTCCCAAAAATCCATCCCCCATCGAAAACCCTATGAACAGCAGAGAAGCACTGACAATAGTGTTTCACCTGTTGTATGTAGGGTCGCTATGAGCCGGATACCGACTCAATGGCACCTAACAACAACACAACAATGTTTCAGGATTGCTTTTCAGGAGTGGACTGCCACATCCTTCTCTCAAATGGTAAAAATACAGTTTGCAAATGTATTTTAAAATAATCTGCTCTGTTGGGGTATAATTGTAAAATTCACTTGGATTAACTGTATAGTTCAATGAACATTGACAAATGAGTCAATTAATATCTCAAACACTTCCAGCACCTAAAAAGTTGTCTCATATTTCTTTGCAACCTATCCTCCTTCTTCACCCTTAACTGTTGACAACCATTAATTTATTTTCTGGTACTATAGTTTTACCTTTTTAAAGTTGCATATAAATGAGTTCAGAATGTTTGGAGTCTTTTGTGTCTGGCTTCTTTTACTTAGTCTAATGCTTTGAGATTCATCCATGTTGTGCCCTGTATCTATTGTTGTTGTTGTTGTTAGGTGCTGTTGAGTTGATATCCAACTCATAGCGACCCTCATAGGGTTTTCCATGGCTGACTGTTTTGAGATTGCCTTGGGAGTGGATTGCCAGGCCCTTCTCCCATTTTTGCGGTGCTGGGAATTGAACTCGGGACCTCAGAGATTGCAGCGCAGCACTCTACCAACTGAGCCAAATCCCAGCCCCTTCTTGTATCTATAGACCATCTCTTTTTATTGCTGAGTAATAGTCCTCTGTATGTATATAACACAATTTGTTATCCATTCTCCTATTGGTGGTCATGAGCTGTTTGCAGCTTTTGATCATTTTTCTCTTAATAGTAGTTTCACAGAGCAAAAGTTTTTCATTTTAAAGAAGTCCAATTTACCAATTTTTTGTCTTTTATGAATCATGCTTTTGGTCTTGTAAGAAATCCAAGGTCTCCTAGGTTGTCTCCTGTTATGTTTTAAAAATGTTACAGCTTTACATTTCACAGTTAGGCCTATGATGAACTTTGAGTTAGTTTTGGAGAAGAGGGTAAGATTTGTGTCTAGATTCATGTTTTTGCATGTGAATGTCCAGTTTTTTCAGCATTATTAGTGGAAAAACACTATCTTTCTCCATTGCCAGTGTTTGTTTCTGGACTTTCTCTTACAGATTCCACCTACAGGGCTGCATTATTGTTTTGATCATTGTAGCTTTGTAGTAGTAACTCATAGTATCAGGAATGTAAGTTATCACACTTTTTTTTTTTCAAAATTATTTTGGTTATCAGACTGCTTTTTCCTATAAATTTTTGAATCAGCCTATCAAATTTCTGCAAAGAACTGGAATTTTGGATGAGATTATGTTGAAATACCAGTCTGGAGGAGAATTTATATCTTAATAGTGAGTCTTGTAGAAACATGGTATTTGAGAAACATATCTGTCTCTTTTTAATCTTTTTTTTTTTTTTTTGGTACTGGGGGGTTGAACCCAGGGCCTCTCGCCTGCATGCTGTGCAAGTGCTAGACCACTGAACTGCGCCCCTAGCCCATTTTCTTTACTTTTTTTTTTTGAAACAGGGTCTCGCTAAATTACGCAGACTGCCTCTGGTCTTGAACTTGCGATCCTCCTGCCTCCGCCTCCCGAGCTGCTGGGATTAGAGGCGTGCACCACTGCACCGGGCTTTTCTCTTTTTAATCTTCATTTTTCTTTTTCTTGTGGTCCAGATGATGGAGTCTGGAGCCTTGTGCATGCTAGGTGAGCGCTCCACCTCTGAACTACATCCAAAGCCCTACTACATCCTCAGTCCTCTCTTTTTTAGTTTCATTCAACAATATTTGCTACTTCTCTGTGAACAGATTTATCCCTAATAAATTCATGGTTTAAAATTCTTTTATAAATGGTTTTGCCTCTTTTTTTTTTCTTTTTTTTTCAGTACTGGGGGTTGAACCTAGGGCCTTGCGCTTGCGTGCTCTGCAAGTGCTGTATCACTGAGCTGCGCCCCCAGCCCCCCTCCCTTTTTTTTTTTTTTTTACTTTTTGAGATGGCCTCACTAAATTACGAAGACTGCCTCTGGTCTCGAACTTGTGATCTTCCTGCCTCCACCTCTCAAGCCACTGGGATTGCAAGCATGCACCACCGCATCTGGCTGGCTTCTTAAAATTTAAATTTCAAATTGTTTTTTGCTAGTATGTAGGAAGACAATAAATCTCTATTGACTCTGTTTCTTGCAATCTTTCTAATACTACACATTTGTTCTAGCTAGCTTTTATATAGATTTTCTAGATTTATCCACATATACTAGCACATCATCTGCGAATAAAAGATGTTCATAGATGTTTCATAGATGTTCTTTATCATTTTAAGGAACTTCATTTCTATTTCTACTCTTTTGAGAGTATTTTTAAAAAATCATGAAGGGACACTAAATTTTATCAAATACTTTGCATCTGTGAGCTGATGTATGATTTTTCTGTTTATAAAATAGTGAATTTGCTGGATGAGGTGGCGCACGCCTGTAATCCCAGCAGCTCAAGAGGCAGAGGCAGGAGGATTGCAAATTCGAGACCAGAGGCAGTCTGCATAACTTAGTGAGACTCTGTCTCAAAAAGTAAAAAAAAATGGGTTGGGGGCTCAGCTCAGTGGTCCAGCACTTGCAAAGCATGCAGGAGTGATGCCCTGGGTTCAACCCCCAGTACCACACACACCCACCCCAAAAAAGTGAATTTTATTGGTTAATATTTGAATATTAAATTAACCCGTTTGGTCATGATGCATTACTCTTTTTAGTTTGCTAGATACAATTTTCTGGAAGATTTGGACTGTAGTTTTCTTATCTTCTTCTGGTTTTGGAATCAAAGTGATGTTGGCCTTATAAGATGATTTGGGACATGTTTCCTTCCTTTCTACAATTTGGAAGCATCTGTGTAGAAGTAGTACTAGTTCTTTGTTAAATGTTTGCCAGATTTCACTAGCAAATCTGTCCAGGACTGTGCTTATCTTTGTAGAGAGATTGTTATCTAAATTTTCTGTTTATCTAAATTTTGTATTTATTCAATTCATATCATGCCATTCAAGTTTTCTGTGTCTGAGAAATTTTGTGTCTTTAAAGAAATTTATCATTTTGTGTAAGTTAAATGTAATTGGTCATAATTTTCCTTTTTATTATCTTAGTCTTTTCTCATTTTTTTGTTAATCCATATGGTTAGACATTTATCAATTTTGTTGTTCTTTTCAAGGAACCCACTTTGGGTTTCATTCATCTGTTATTATGTTGTCACTAATTTCTGCTCTGATTTAATTATTTCCTTCTAGCTTCCTTTTGATTTAATTTGCCCTTTATTTTTCTTAGTTAAGGACAGAAGTTTACATTACAGAACTGGTAGCCTTCCCTTTCTAATATAGGCATTTAATGCTATCATTTTACTTTTAAACACTGCTTTAGCTTCATCTAAACCTTTTAATATGTTATACTTTCATTTCCATTCAGCTCATCAGATTCTTTTTCTTTGTGGCTTCTCCTTTGATCCATGTGCTGTTTCATTTTTAATTGGTTGGGATTTCAAATTGTTTTTGTAATTGATCTCCAATTTTAATCCTTTCTTGTCAGAGACCATACTTGGTAAGATTTTTTTTTTTTTTTTTTATGGTACCGGGGTTGAACCCAGGGCCTCTCGCTTGCATGCTTTGCAAGTGCTGGACCACTGAGCTGCACCCCCAACCCATTTTTTTTCTTTTACCTTTTGAGACAGGGTCTTGCTAAATTACACAGACTGCCTTTGGTCTGGAATTTGTAATCCTCCTGCCTCCGCCTCCCAAGCTTCTGGGATTACAGGCATGTGCCCCCGCGCCCAGCTTTGTACTTGGTAAGATTTTAATCCTGCTGTATTTATTAAGGCTTTTACAATGACATAGTGTATGGTTTATTGTGACAAATTGCAAGAACACTAGAAAAAATATTACTTTTGTTATTGGGTGGAACATTCCATTAATGTCCATTAGGCCAACTTGGGTGAAGAGGAGTTGAAGTCTTCTATATCCTTACTGTGGTTTTCAATGCTCTGTCAACTACAGTGTTCTATCAGTTACTGAGCGAGGAATGCTGAGATCTTGCTCTTAAGTTGTAGGTTTATTTGTTCTTTTAATAACATCAGTTTTTGATTTATATATTTTGAATTTTTGTTTATGCTTGAATACACACCTAGGATTGTTACACTTTCTTGAGTTGATCCTTTTACCTTTGAAATGTCCATCTTTATCCCTTGTTTATTACTTGTTTTGAGGCCTACATTATCTAATATTGATGTAGCCAGTTCAGCTTTATTCTGATGATAGTTTTGGGGTTTGTGTTTCAGCTTCTATCTTGTTCGGTTGTTTATTCACAGTGTTAGGAATGGAATCCAGGGCCTTGTGCATGCTAGGCAAGTGCTCTACTACTGAACTGCACCCCCATCTGTCATCCCCCACCATCCTTTCTAACCTGTTTGTATCTATTGCACATATTTAAAGCAGGATTCTTATAGACAGCCTGTCACTGGGTCTTACATTTTTGTCTAATTGGCGTGTTTAGATCATTTACATTTATAAAACTATGATGATAGTAATTACTGTCTTGATATTTGTTTTCTATTTGTCCCATCTGTCTACTATTCTCTTTCTCCCCTTTTATTTTTATTTTATTTTATTTTATTTATTTTATTTTATTTTTTTTTGTGGAACTGGGGGTTGAATCCAGGGTCTTGTGCTTGCATGCTGCACCCTCAGCCCATTTTTTTTTTCTGACGTTTTTGAGACAGGGTCTCGCTAAATTACATAGACTGCCTCTGGTGTCCAACTTGCAATTCTCCTGCCTCCGCTTCCCAAGTCACTGGGCTTACAAGCGTGTGCCACCGTGCCTGGCTTATTTTATTTTATTGATTCTGGAGATTGAATATCCAGGGGCTCATTTGTGCTGAGTACACGATGTTTCAGTGAGCTACATTCCAGCCCTGAAGAATTTTTATGATTCCATTTTATCTCCACTATCAGCCTATTAACTATTCTATTTTTCTCTTTTCTTTCCTTTCTGCCTGCTGGCCTTCCTTCCCTTCTCCCTTCCTTCCTTCCATTTTACTTTTATAGTTGGTCTAGGGTTTATAATTGATGATTTTAATTTTTTTTTGGCTGACTTTCAAATGACATCTTCCTATTTTATGCTGAAAAAAATCCTGTGATAATATATACCTATTTCTCTTTCCTGGGTTTATCCTATAAATATTTTTTTACTTATATATATATGCTCTGAACTCTGTAAGACAGTTATATAGTTATCTATGGATAAGGGAGCCGATTACTCTAAAAAATTTAAAACTCAGAACAAATGTCCCGTATTTACTCCAATATATAGCATTTTCACTTCTCCTTATTCCTTTGTGTAAATCCAAATCTCCATCTGGGATCACACTTTCTTCCTGAAAAATTTCCTTTAGCATTTCTTGCAGTACAAGTCTGCTGGTGATGGAATCTCTCAACTTATGTTTGTCAGAAAACAGTTAGTTTTGCTTTAGTTTCGAATGATACTGTCCCTTGATGTGGAATCCTAGGTTATCCGGTTTTCTCTTTCAGCCCTTGCTTTTATTTCCTTGTCTTCTGGTTTGCATGGTTTCTTATGAGAAGTCTCTGATACTTCTTATTTTGTTCTTCTGTTTACAACATGTCTTTGGCTTTGGTTGCTTTTCTCTTTGTCACTGATTTCAATACTGTGATTATCATATGCTGTGTTATGCCTCTCTGTGTGTGTGTGTGTGTGTGTGTGTGTGTGTGTGTGTGTGTGTGTGTTGGGAGAAGGACCTGGCAACCTACTCCCAGTAATCAATCTGCCATTGAAAACCCTATGAACAGCAGAGAAGCACTGACAATAGTGTTTCTCCTGTTGTATGTAGGGTCGCTATGAGTCGGATACCGACTCGATGGCAACTAACAACAACGTGTGTGTGTGTGTATGTGTGTGTGTGTGTGTGTGTGTGTGTGTGTGTGTGTGTATTCTGGTTGAAGTTCTTTGAGTTCCTTGAACCTGTGAGCCACGGTTTCCATCATGTTTGGAAAATGCAAGGGCATTATTTTGCAACTCTCTGCCCTTTCCTCTTTCCTGTTGGAAATCTAGTTACATATATATTAGATTGATTTACATTGTCCCACAGATCTCTAATTTTATCAGTCGTATTTTTCTTTTTCTGCTTCCTTTTGTTGTTTCTATTCTAATGTTTTCACATTCTTGATAGTTTCTTCTGCAGGGTTTAATCTATTGTGAATGCCACTGGGTGTATTTTCATTTCTGATACCAAATTTTTCAGGTCTGCAAGTTTCATTTAGATCTTTTTG
The DNA here is from genome assembly GCA_007922755.1 of Pedetes capensis. NCBI lineage: Eukaryota > Metazoa > Chordata > Mammalia > Rodentia > Pedetidae > Pedetes > Pedetes capensis. The sequence goes on along the minus strand of VMDO01010688.1, from coordinate 8,019 downwards.
GGCCCATATTTGCAAATTAATTATCTGTATCATTTCTAGATCTCTTTTCACTGATTTTTCTCCCAGTTATAGGTGATATTTTTGCTTTTTTGCATGCCAGGTAATTTTTTGTGGGATGCTGGTCATTGTGAACTTTAAGTTATTGAGTAGTGAAAGGCACTGGAAAGAGTGTTGGGCTTTATTCTGGCAAGAAATTAAGTTATTTGCATTAGTTTGATCCTTTGGAGTCTTGACTTTTTTTTTTTTTTCTGGTACTGGGGGTTGAACCCAGGGCCTTGCCCCTGTGTGCTTTGCAAGTGCTGGGCCACTGAGCTGTGCCTCCAGCCCATTTTTTTAGTTTTTGAGACAGGGTCTTGCTAAATTACACAGACTGCCTCTGGTCTCGAACTTGCAATCCTTCTGCCTCCTCCTCCCGAGTCACTAGGATTACAGGCGTGCACTACTGCACCCAGATGGAGTCTTGATTTTTATGGCATACTTTTGCAAGCACTCTACCACTGGATTACATCCCCAGTCGCCCTTTTTACTTTTATCTTGAGGCAGGGTCTCGCTAAGTAGAACAGACTGCTTCTGGCCTTGAACTTGTGATCCTCCAGTCTCTGCCTACTGTGTTGCTAGGATTCTAGGTGTGCACCACTGTGCCAGGCCAAATTCTAATTTCTTTTACCTCTCCCTAAATAAGTTATAAATATTTGGGGGTTTCTGTTTTTGAATTAGCCCAATCCATTGTAATAAGTACGGGAGAAGGGCCTGGCAATCCACTCCCAAGGCAATCCCGAAACAGTCAGCCATTGAAAACCCTGTGAGGGTCGCTATGAGTCAGATACCGACTTGACGGCACCTAACAACAACAACAATTGTAATAAGTACAGTTTCTGTGTTGTATAGAGCTTTTAAAAACTAATTTAAAAGTGAGGGCTTGAGGAATTAGAAATACATTAAGTTAAATGTGTTCAAATATTTCTTTCCACTTATGTGTTAAGTACTTCACAAAAATTAATTTCATTCTCATTTTCCAGAGAGAAAAACTTTTCCTTATATATATTTTTATCCCTCAATAGAAATAAGCTTTCCTAAAATACCTATCATGTCTTATTGTCATATTATCTTTACCCTTAAAGAGGTACATTGGGAGATATCATTATGGGATAAATTCTGCAGTATGTTGTGCTTTTTATATTCTGATAATTAAGCATGAATATAATCAGCAGAGAGCAGCCATGCTTATGAAATTGTAAACCCACTCTAGGAAAGCATGGTTAGATTCCTTATAATCTAACTATCTAATTCCATGTACCTTTAGTCTTACATCTGAAAAAACAAGTGTGAATTTTGCCAGTTGCTATCATGCTTTCAGCTATTAAAATGCTCATGTATTTGTTGTTGTTGTTAGGTGCCGTCGAGTCAGTATCCAACTCATAGCGACCCTCACAGGGTTTTCAATGGCTGGCTGTTTTGGGATTGCCTTGGGAGTGGATTGCCAGGTCCTTCTCCCATTTTTGCAGTGCTGGGAATTGAACTCGGGACCTCAGAGACTGCAGCGCAGCGCGCTCTACCCACTGAGCTAAATCCCAGCCCCATGTATTTGTAGCCCCATTCTAATTTCAAAATAATGTAATTGAACATCTACAAAAGGGTTAAACTTTTAAAAAGTCATAGCTTTTTATTTTCATTTTGTATATATTTAGGCTATGTGAAAATGGTCTACAGCTCAGAGGCTAAGCAGGGTCGGGCCTGGTTAAGTACTTGGATAGGAGACTGCCTGGGAACACCAGGTGCTATAGGTTTGGGAAATAGACCCAGCAACCCACTCCCAAAAAACAGTCAACCATCAAAAACGCTATGAATAGCAGAGAGCACTGACAATAGTACTGAGCATGGCACAGTGTCAGGTTGTGTTTCATTCTGTTGTTCATAGGGTCTCTATGAGTCAGACCCCACTTGACGTCACCTAACAACAACAATGTGAAAATGCATTTTTATTGTTTGCATATGACTTAGCAGAGTCTTTCCCTTTACATAATTGTATGTTTAATGATAAAAAGAAAATCATGATGTCATAATGCCTGTGGTCTTCTGGTGTTCTTTGTGATCAATTAAAAAATAAACTGGCTTTCCAATTCCTCACTTCCTTGGGGAATTATTTTAAAAAGCAACCTGAATTTTTACCTTCACATAAAAATACATTGTTTACAAGATGAGTTTTAAAATGATACAATTAGAATGCAAAGTGTTTTCCACTGGGGTTCTCTTGAGAAAGAGAGTGAGGCAGCCACCTTGGGGTACAGAATGGAACGTGCTACCTACAAAGCTGACTTGATATTAATGAATTCTGCTAATCAAGTTTACTTTCTCTATTGGCTAAAGTTAAACATTAATCCTTTAGTTTGCAAATACTACAGTTCTAAACGTTACATTGCCAAGTTGGTTATACTACATGGTATCAGTGTAAACTGGCTGCGGAACAGATTAGTTACCCTCACGCTAGAAGATGAGATTATCCCCAACATCTCTTTCTTACAAAATTAGTAGAAATGCTGCTATTAAACCTGATCAGTTGGTATCACAGCAGGGTCCTTATAAAAATTACTTAATATCTCTTTGTTTACAGTCTTCACTGAGATGAATCTATTCAAGGTAATTAGTCAACTGCAAACCAGCTACTGAGGTCAACTATTTCCGTTAAAAGAAATTGCATTTTTTTTTTTTTTACAAAACCGATGTCACACCAAAGGTTTTATTTTCCTTTTATTAAGGGATAGAGTAAGAGAATATTGTGTGTGTGTGTGTGTGTGTGTGTGTGTGTGTTGTAGTAGTAGTAATAGTAGTAGTAGTAGTAGTTGGGGGTTGAACACAAGACCTTGAAATACTTTATAGGTGCTCTACCATGAGGCTGCAGCCCAACCTATTTTTCATTTTTTTATTTTGAGTCAGGATCTTGCTAAATGAAGCAGGCTGCCTCTGCCCTTCAACTTGAGATCCTCCTGCCTCAGCCTCCCAAATCGTTGGGATTAAACTGGTGTGCCACCACGCCTAGCAAGAGAAAATCTTAATGAAGTCTTGTGCTAATTAAACACCCACGGGTACAATACAAAGAGGGAATTTATCCATTCTCACATCTTCAGAAAGAGTGGCATTGTTTCACATTAAAAATTTGAATACCTTAATCAGGAATAAGATAATCTGGGAGCAATTGGCTTTCTGCATCAATTTCTCCTTTAAGCAGCAATGAAACCTTAGCAGGACCACTATGGATTTAGTAAAATAGATGAGAACAAACTTAGATTAAAAACACAGACTAACCTAATTCACTTCTATTATTGTTATAGAAAAAATTACTCCAAACCAGAAATGGGCAAAATATATAAATAAAATGTCCTAAGGTATAACTATCATACCTGTCGATTTCAAGGGGAGCCATGCAGATGTATGTGAGTAGAATTTGATTCTAAGTCTCTTAAGGTAGCTCAACAATTTAGATTTTTTGTTATATTTATGCATTCCCGTGTCACCTGAATAGCTCCCCAAATGCATGTATTTCAAGTCTTGGGTCTTCAGGTGTCTTAAAACTGCTCTCTCATTCTCTACATGACTATTTCTGTGTAGCTGGTTAACTTAAAAAGATCAGCTGGTCGTCTAGAAAACCTCTAGTCTGAAGTTTATTTATTTTTGGCTCTGATGTTGTTGTTGTTGTTGTTGTTGTTGTTAGGTGCCATCAAGTCATGTCCAACTCATAGCAACCCTCATAGGGTTTCGAGATTGCCTTAGGAGTGGGTTACCACATCCTTCTCCCATTTTTGCGGTGCTGGGAATCGAACTCGGGACCTCAGAGACTACAGAGCAGTCCTCTACCAACTGAGCTAAATCCCAGCCCCTTGGCTCTGATAGGTGACTTTAAATTAGAAATGAATCTTTTAAAAAGTAATCTTTCCCACCCTCCACCCTCAGCATCACTCTGAGGGTGGATCGGGTACTATTTTAGGATTTGGCAAAGCAACTCAATGATACCCAAGTTAGAAATGATCAACCTGGAGAGTTGTCCCTTCTCTTTCCAATATCTTATTAGGTTAGACCTCAGCTCAGTGCCTCTTTCGATGGAAGGGTTTGTATTATTTTCTTGTATTTATTTGAGTTACCAGACCTTCTTTTTTTTTTTTAATATGGAGCACTTCATGAATTTGCATGTCATCACTGGGCAGAGGCTATGATAATCTTTGCTGTATTGTTCCAATTTTAGTATGAGTACTGGTGAAGCAAGGACAAGTTACTACATTTTTAAATGTTTTTTTAAAAATCATTGGTAGATTGAGCCAGGCATGATGGTGTACCCCTGTGATCCCAGCACTCAGAAGGTGGAGGCAGAAGGATCATGAGCTGGAGGCCAACCTGGGGTGCATAGCAAGACTGTGTCTCAAAGAAACAACACAAACAAAACCAAAATCGCAAGTACAGCTCAGTATTATATAATCATTTCATTGTTGTTTATGTTGTTATTTATTAGAGGCTAGAAATGATGTGGGGCTGGGGTTTAGCTCAGTTGGTGGAGTTCTGCTCTGCAGTCTCTGAGGTCCTGGGTTTGATCCCCAGCACCGCAAAAATGGGAGACAGACATGGCAATCCACTCCCAAAGCAATCCTGAAATGATCAGCCATTGAAAGCCCTGTGAGGGTCTCTATGAGTTGGACACCAATTGATGGTACCTAACACCAAGAAATGATGTACATTTTTATTCACAATAAACTTCTATACCCAGCACAATTTCCAGTGCATAGTTGGTGTTCATCAAATATTTGTTGAATAAATGAATACGAGCCACCTCTGCATTCCTTTGTTGCACCACGCCCTTGTTATACCTGCGTAAGTGTGTGCGTTCCAGTTGTCACACTGTTGTACTCTACCTTCTGCTCTGAAAAACGTGACTAAGAGTCCAAGCAGAAAGAAGGAGCCACTGTACTGAAATCAGCAAGAGTTTGGTGCAAAGAGTGGGTTATATACAGGAGCCAGAAGAGCTGAGATTAAAAGAGGATGGGAGGGAACGTGGAGATAGGGAACAGCAGGAAGCCACACCCCTAGAGGGGAGGAGCTTAGGGGTGGGGAGCCCTAAGGGAAGCTGGAACCACACAGGGCCTGGGTTCACCCATGCCAGTGGGTGATGTAAGGAAGTGGTACCAGGGAGGCACCAGGGGCAGAGAAGGAGGGAGGGGATACTCTGCCTGCTCTCTTCCTTCTGCCTTCTGATCTTCCCCTGGCCAGGTGCTGCAAACGGAAAGCAGCCTGCACCCCTCCCCTTGCCCTGCTCACCCAAAACCCAGCAGAGTAGGGAAGAACAGGAAAGGGTTAGAGAGGAAACAGGCCACCGGCTGATTCCCTGCCAAAGGAAGATGGTTTGGTGTTGGGATTTGGCTCAGTCCCAGCAGAGGTCAGAGCCTTGCCTTGACACTGAGTGGGTATCAGGGACCCACTGGACCAGATTGGTGTAGTGGCCGGAGGTGCCAAAGAAGCACCTTGGGAGACCTTCTGCAGGAAACAGGAGAGGGAAGGTTTATTGGGTTGTTCCCCAAGTGAGGTGCAACCAGCAAGCAGCCCCTGTCAAGTGCTCAAGTGCTAGCTCTAAGCCTGCAGCATAGAATGCTGCAGGCTCACTAATGTTACAGCTCAGCCTTAAAGGCACAGCTACAAGCAGTTGGTGTTCCGCTGGGCTGGGGGTCCAGTGGTCTTGACTCTCGCAGCTCGCCTTCTCTGCCTCCCTCCTTCCCAAGAATGGGAGGAATTGGGAGGCTCTTCGTGGTTTGCTTGTAGCCTTCAGCACTTCGGGGCCCCTCGTCTTGACTCATCAGCTTGCTAGGTGGTCTTCCACAGGTTTGGGGAGCGCTGGGTCAAGATGATGGGGTCCAGTAGCAAGTGAAAACCAGAGGGTGAAGGTGGGGTCCAGGAGCTCCTTTGAGGGGGTGTGTACCGGGGTTAGCCAATCAGGGAACATTCCTTGACAGGTATGGCAGGTAAACTGTCATGCCTGCCAGGTAGGGCCATTATTTAAATCAGGGAGCTAGGGGTAGCCAAAGTAGAGGTGGTTGGGACAGGGTCAGGCTGGTCAGGGGCCATCTTTGCTCACTCGATGGGAGGGCAGATAAAGGAGTGAGTAGAATGTAGCCTGAGTGTTAGCCCCTCATGCTGGTTAGAGGGACCCTATTTATGGGGTGCTTTAAAAATCCCCACCAGTTTGGGATAATGCCACTGTTGTGTTTGCCATTTCCCTTGGGTATGGCCCTCTCTTGACAGTCACTCTCCCTAGTCACCGCTTCCCCAGTGGGACCCACCAGTGACACTTCACGTCCAAGAGAGCCCTTGTGAATACCTGAAAAGTCAAGATGGGGCTTTTGTTGTCGAGTGGGGTCTGACGCATAGCAACCCTCACCAGGTTTTCAGTAGCTGATTGTTTCAGGGTTGCTTTGGGTGTGGGGCGTCTGCCCTGTGTTTGACAGGCTGCTTTTACAGCCCTGGGGGAGATGGACCCAGGCACCTAGACCTTGCTCCAGAGCTCATGCTCCAGTCTTGCAACTTGCTTTGCCCCCAAATCTCTCAGATGATCCTCTTGAGTTCTGGGTGGAGAGATCAGTGTGGTCTTGCTGGCCCAGGGCAACTTCCAAGCTTTTAGGGTACCGTTAGCACAGCCTCCACATCACCCCAGTTCTAGGTTTACTCTTTCCGGTGAGGATCTTTTTTCCTTTGGCAATCATTTTTCCCTTATGTTGGGTGATTCATCAATGAAAGATTAATTTGTATTGCAAAATGAAGACAAGCTACAAATTAAGATCTGCAGCCATAGTCCTGTGGCATTTGATTCCATCAGATCTGGGAAGCTAAGCAGGGTCGGGCCTGGTTAGTCCTTGGATGGGAGACCACCTGGGAACACCAGGTACTATAGGCTTGGGAGAAGGACCCCACAACCCACTCCCCAAAATCAATCTGCGATTGAAACCCTGTGAACAGCAGAGAAGCACTGACAATAGTGTTTCGCCTATTGTATGCAGGGTTGCTATGCCGACCTGATGGCACCTAACAACAACAACACAAATTAAGATATGCCATTATTGCTATGTGTGGACTCTTTCACTGGAGTATTGGCTTTGATATTTCCAATAACCCCCGTTCTGTGAAGGGACACTCTTGACACTATTGACATTGGCCCAGAAAATTTTGAAATTAAATTGAGATTCTTGATTTTCATAACTGAAAGATTGTAGAATATTATCCTCAGGTTCTATGTTTAAAGAAACTGAGTGACGGGGCCATCAGCAGTAGCTCTGGACTTTGCTTTGCAAGGAGGATAGCACCCGTGGCTTTCCATCTGGCTGTGACTAAATGACTCGATTGTTCTCATTTCCCCCCACGTTTCAAACCTTTGATTTCGTCAAGACAAGAACACCTTCATTTCCCTCACGGCAGCTGCCTGCTCACCCGTGTGCACGTTTTCCTCTCCGTCAGCAGCTGACTGGCAGATGAAGTGTGGATAAATGGTAGTCAGCCTGCCTTCCAGTTGTCTTGTGATGGGGTGTGGATGGCAGAGTGTGGCAGCCGCTTCTGGAAGGGAGAGGCCTGCGCTCTCTGCAGTTTGCTGAACCCATATGGATCCGAGCAGCTGGAAGGATGGATTGGCTACCTGAGGCCAACATGACGTCGCCAACCGTGACTCCCACCTGCTGACCCTCGCATAATGCATTGCAGTTGAAGGAATGTTGATCACTCTTTCCCGTTTTGTGATGAATGGCACTGTTTAAAACTGATGGTCTTGTAAACCACTGGTGAGTGCCCGTTTCTCACAGATGTAAGGGAGGCAGAGAGTCAATAAATAATGCCCTGTTCTGCAGGGGCATGGGCCGATCTGCACCATGGGAGCTAAAATTGTCCTGTCAACAGGCAGGTATGGGGTTAGCTTAGACCTGGCATGAAAAAGCTTCTCAAAAAGAACTGTTTCTTTTTCTTTCCTTCTTTCTTTCTTTCTTTCTTTTTTTTTTTTTT
>VMDO01010687.1:0-70503 GCA_007922755.1 Pedetes capensis | reverse complement strand
CACACACACACACACACACACACACACACACACACGTATGTGCCCAGGAAATAGAGATAACTGGTTAATAGGTATGAGACCAGAGTTTCTACTCAGGTGCTAGGTGATAGACTCGGAAAAAAACACAGATAGCAAAAAAAAGTAAGGACAAGGAAAATTTTATTGAGGGGATAGACAAAGCCTCTCTATAAATGGAGGGATTCCCAACTGGGTAGCTGAGGTGGAGCTGTTGCTTTGGAATTTTTAAATGTTTCAAACTGTAAGTTCTTGAGGGCATGTGAGCTTAATCCATTGTTTCTACTGCTGGAAAGGTGCTGAAACTTGTTTTTCTTAGAAGAATGGGACTTGATCTGGTGACTGTTGACCAAGTCACTACCTGTTTCCTTTGAAGAAAGGGACTTAGGAGAATGAAACTCATGTCATCTGATGAAACTTGTTGTTGTTATTGTTAGGTGCTGTCGAGTTGGTATCCGACTCATAGCGACCCTCATAGGGTTTTCAATGGCTGTTTCAGGATTGCCTTGGGAGTGGATTGCCAGGTCCTTCTCCCATTTTTGCCGTGCTGGGAATTGAAGTCAGGACCTCAGAGACTGCAGCACAGTGCTCTACCAACTGAGCTAAATCCCAGCCCTCTGGCATCATAGTCGGTGGCTAATTCACACATATGGATGCCACTCGTATACTTAGCAATAAGTTCAGTTTAAACTCAATTTTTATTCTTACTGTTTTCCTGTTTTCCTTCCCTTTAAGCACTGGAAAGTTTCTTGGGTGCCATGATGACTATATGGTATGTGTAGGCATACATACATAAAAAAGAAATGAGATTGTTAACACAGCATCAGGAGAAGTCATTACTGCTTAGAATCAACACACAATGTGATTCTTTCCCCTTTATTTCATTTGGGAGAGTAATAGGTAAGCAAGGTTTCTCATACAGGTTTTTCAGCACAGTGGTCAGGAGCTGAGCAAGTAGTAAAGTACCAAACCAGAATTCTTTTGAAAATATTGGTCAAGGACCAAAATGTTTGAGCAAAGAGCAGTTCAAATGCCAAGGTACCATTGTAGAATATGTCTTATTGCATAAAGCAGTATTAACAAATTAAAAAAGAAGCAATTTGTTCTATCTTATCAGGTCATAATGAATAAAAGTAGAAATCAACAGCAAAGGAAACTCAAAGAAAATATATAAACACATGGATATTGAAAAGTAAACTTTTGAATAGCCAGTAGATCATTGAAGAAATCAAGAGGGAAACTTAAAAATCCTAGAATGCAATGAAAATGAAAACCCAACTTACCAGATTCTGGGATATAAGAAGGCAATTCTAAGAAGAGAGGTTATAGCTATAAGTGTCTGCATTTTAAAAAATCAGAGTAATCTCAACTAAATAACCTAATGATGCACCTCAAATTCTTAGAAAAACAAAAATAACTCAATTAAAAATTAGTAGAAGTAAAGAAATAATAAACATTAGAGCTAATATTAATGAAATGAAAACAAACAAAATGGCAGTCTGAAAGTGATCATACTTTTACACACTTTTTCTTACAAAGGAAGAAAGAGGATCAAACAGTATCTCTATTCAGAATGGAGATTCTGGAGAGTGCCTTAAATTAGTGCAAAATGAATTATGTATTGACATCAGACCAAAAATAATAAACTTTTTGGATGGAAAAGTGGAACCAGTAGGGCACCACTTTAGAGGCACCCACTCCAGGCAAGCATTGGTGAGTGTGTGGGGAGAAACTCTATCCACATGGAGGAGTTGAAGTACAGAGCCTGACACACATGAAAAAAAGACATTGTGATGCCTACTGGGAGCTAATTCATGGACCAGGCAACTTCAGCTAATATGACAGCAGCTCCTGAGTGAACTCTCAGAAAGATGCTGTAGGGAGTAAGATTAGGTGCCTGATTGAGCCTTTCCCAATGAGGAAATACAGTCACACAGGCCTCTGAAGAATTAATTCTGATGGTCTCTTACTAGCTTTCCCCTACACCACTTTACCTCTTCTCTATGTCTGTAGACTTTGAAACTTTTTGCCACCAACCTCACTAAACATAATTTCCAACTAGTAGTTGGTTTAGGTTATGCTAGTCAATCAATATCTCCCAAATTTATTTGTCAAAACCAAAATGGAACCTTGCATCCAGACCAAACAATGGGAAACTTCAAAATAAAACTACATAAAACATGAAAGTTCTAGTTGGATGGGAAGCTGCAATGGACCAAAGCTCTTCAATAGATAATTTTAAAACAACTGAGTTCTTAGAGATGCCTGACAAAGAAGTTAGAAGTCTCCTTATAAATATATTGAAATATCTCAAGAATACCACAATGAGAGTAATTGAAACACTGGACAAAATCTATCTAACTTAGAACAAAAATTCAGCAAAGAAATCAAGGTCCTGAAGAAGGATCAAACAGAAATGCTGGAATAAAAAAAAAACAAATTAAATCAATTTAATATTATAGTAGAATCTTCAGCACCCAGACTGGATGAAACCAAAAATAGGATTTCTGATGCTGAAGAAAAAGTTGTTGTTGTTGTTGTTAGGTGCCGTCGAGTCAGTACCCAACTCATAGCGAGCCTCATAGGGTTTTCAATGGTAAATTGTTTCGGGATTGCCTTGGGAGTGGGTTGCCACATCCTTCTCCCATTTTTGCGGTGCTGGGAGTTGAACTCGGGACCTCAGAGACTGCAGAGTGGTGCTCTACCAACTGAGCTAAATCTCAGCCCGAAGAGAAAGTAGATCTTATCTATTCAGATGCCAAGAAAGATAAAAAGGTGAGGGAGTATGATCAGTACATTCAAGAGGTCTTTGGTAAAATGAAGAGACACAACCTACTAATTCAGGGGTTCACAAAGGAACTGAAAAAAACACCGGGGTTAGGAAATCTTTTCAATGAAATAATAGCTGAAAACTTCCTAAAACTAAGGAAAGAAATACACACTTATACCTCAGAAGCATCCAGAACTCCAAATAGAGTAGACCAGAACAGATCCTCTACAAGACACATTATAATTAGAATGCTAAATCTAGAGAGCAAAAAACCTATTTTTATTGGAAATTTTTAATGTACAACTTAATGTGTTTCATTCTGACATCATTTCCTTGTGACATTTCCATATATGGGTTTCATTGTACATTGCACAGATAACTTCCTCTTTACCCTCTTGTGCACCTCCTCTCTCTACCCACCCCCACCAAAGGCCTCTCTTCTACCTTTTTTGTGGGATTATTTTTCTATATACCTTTGCATCACAATTATGCTTTAAGTCCAAAGTTTTATCTGTAGTGATCTACCTTTTTACATTGTCAGTAATATTACATGAATAATCTCGCCCATTTGTATTATTACCATTCTTTGGCATTGTTGGTATTATTATAATTATTTCATGAACTACTAAAGTTGGGCTGTTTAAGGTTGCCTTGTCTCTCATTCCTTAGTCCTCTTTGTTACTGCTCCCCCTCCTATCTTCTCCCATCATCTCTTCCTCTTGCTAGATCCCTCCCTCTTTCTTTCTGCTCCCTAAATTGTCCTTTCTCCCGCTAAGATGACTTTAGCTTTTTATTATGTTCCAATTTCTGTGTAGGATTTTTTCCTTCTTTTAAATTTGATTCAGCTCTCACATATGAGTGAGAACATGTGGTATTTCTCCTTTTGAGCTTATGTTCATTCACTTAAAATAATTTTCTCCAATTCCATCAACTTTGCTGCAAATGATATTATTTCATTTTTTATTGCAGAGTAGTATTCCATTGTGTATATGTACCATCATTTTTTGTCCATTATTCTGTTAATGGGCACTTTGGTTGATTCCATATCCTTGTTATTGTGAAAAGTGCTGCATTGAACATGAAGATGCAGGTGTCTCTGTGGTATGATGACACACCTCCCTTTGGGTATATTCCCAACAGTGTTATAGCTGGGTCATATGGTAGATCTATTTTTAATTTTCTAAGGTACCCTATATTGATTTCCAAAATGGTTGGATCAGTTTACACCTCCACCAGCACTGTAAGAAGGTTCCCTTTTCTCTACAGCTTTGTCAGCATTTGTTGTTATTTGTCTTATAGCTCTTGGCCATTCCTGCTGGAGTAAGGTGGAATCTCAGTGTTGTTTTGATTTATATTTCCCTAATGGTTAGGGATATTGAACATTTTTTCATGTGTTTTATGGCTCTACGGGCCTCTTCATTTGAGAACTGTCTATTCAGTTCCTTTGCCCATTTGTATATTGGGTTATTTGTTTTCTTAGATATTCATATCTTGAGTCATTTATAAATTCTGGTAATTAGACCTCTGTCCAATGCATAGGATGTGAAGATTTTTTACCATTCAGTGGGAATTTCTTCACTCTATTTATTGTTTCCTTTGCTATGCAAAAGCTTTTTAATTTCATGGAATCCCATTTATCTATTCTTTTTGCAATTTCTTGAGCAATTGGAGTCCTATTAAGGAAATGCTTTCCTGTGCCTATATGTTGGAGTGTATTGCCCATCCTTTCTCCTATTAATTTTAATGTTTCTGGTTTTATGTTGAGGTCTTTTATTCATTTTGAGTTAGCTCTCATGCATATTGGCAGATGCTGGTTAGTTTTCATTTTTCTGCAAGTGGATATCCATGTTTCCCAGCACCATTTATTGAAAAGGCTATCCTTTTCCCAATTTACTTGCTTTGCTCCATTGTCAAAAATCAGGTGGCTATAGGTGTGCTCAGGTGTTTCTTGATCCTCTCTTCTTTTCCACTAGTTTTCAGCCAATTTTTGTGCCAGTACCAAGCTGTTTTTGCTACCACTGCCTGGTAGTATAGCTTAAAGCCAGGGATTGTGATTCCACCTGCCCTAGTTTTGTAGTTTAAGAGTGTTTTGGTTATACATGGTCTTTTGTGACTCCACATGATTTTTTGGATCATTTTTTCTATTTCTCTAAAGTCTGTTATTGGGATTTTAATGGGGATTGCATTAAATATATAGATTGCTTTTGGTAGGATAGCCATTTTTACTATATTGATTCTCCCAATCCAGGAGCAGGGAAGGTCCTTCCGTTTTTTAGTATCCTCTGCGATTTCTTTCTTTAATGTTTTGAAATTTTCCTTTAGAGATCTGTAGGGCCTTTGGATAGATTGATTCCAAGGTATTTAATTTTTTTGTGGGCTATTGTGAAAGGAATTGTATCTTTAATTTCCTTCTCTTTCTGCTTACACTTGGTGTAAAGGAAAGTTATTGATTTTTTTGTGTTAATTTTATATGCTGCCACTTTGCTAAAGGAGTTCATTAGATCTAAAAGTTTTCTGGATGAGGTTTTGGGATCCTTTAGGTAAAGTATCATGTCATCTGCAAGTAAGGATAGTTTGACCTCTTCACTGCCAATCTGTATTCCTTTGATTTTTTTCTCTAATCTGATTGCCCTAGCAAGGACTTCAATCACAATGTTAAATAGAAAAGGAGAGAATGGACATTTTGTTCCAGATCTTAGAGGAAATGGTTTCAGTTTTTCTCCATTTAATATAAAGTTGGCTGTAGGTCCATTATAGCTGGCTTTTATGATGTTAAGGTATTTGCCTGTTATGCCTATCTTCAGGGTTTTTATCATGAAAAGGTGTTGAACTTTGCCAAAGGTCTTCTCAGCATCAATTGAGATGATCATGTGATTTTTGTTTGCAAGTCTCTTGATATGTTGGGTTACGTTAATTGATTTCCTTATGTTGAACCATCCTTACATTTGTGGAATAAATCCCACTTAATCATGGGAAACAATCTTTTTAATATATTTTTAATATGTTGCTGGATTCAGTTTGCCAGGGTTTTGTTAAGGATTTTTGCATCTATGTTCATAAGGGAAATGGGTCTATAATTCTCTATCCTAGATGTATCCTTTCCTGGTTTAGGTATCAGGGTGATGTTAGGTTCATAGAATGAGCTTGGGAATGTTCCCTCCTTTTCTACTTTTTGATATAATTTGAAAAAGACAAGTATTATATCTTCTTTGAAAGTTTGGTAAAATTCTGCTGTGAACCCATCAGGTCCTGGGCTTTCCTTTGTTGGGAGACTTTTCATTACCTTTTCTATTTCAGTATGTGTAATGTGCTTGTTTAGGTCAGTTATGTCTTCTGGGGTTATATTTGGTAAATCATATGTGTTAATAAATTTATCCATTTATTGTGTATTTTTGTATTTTTGGGATTACAATCTCTCAAAGTACTCCCTGACCATTTTCTGTATTTCATTGTAGTCGGTGGTTATGATCCCGTTTTCATTTCTAATTTTTACTATGTTGGCTTTTTCCTATTTCTTTTTGATATGATTGGCCATGGAATGTCTATTTTATTAATCTTTTCAAAGAACCAGCTCTTAGTCTCATTAATTTTTTGAATTATCCTTTTAGCTTCTACTTTATCTTGGTTATTTCTGCCTTTATCTTGGTAATTTCTTTCTGGATGCTCCTTTTAGAATTGATTTGTTGTTGATTTTTCTGTCATCTTAAGGTGTGTCATTAGGTCATTTATTTGGCTCTTCTCTACCTTATTGATGAAGGCACTTAATGCTATAAACTTCCCTATTAAAATTGCCTTTGCTGTATCCCCTATGTTTTGGTAGGATGTATTTTCATCATCATTTGATGGCAGGAATTTTTTAATTTCCATTTTGATTTCTTCAACAACCCATTGATCATTCAGCAGTGTAGTATTTAGAAAATTTCTGGAATTATTCTTGCTTTTGATTTCCCATTTTATTCTGTTGTGGTCTGATAAGGCACGGGGGATAATTTCTACTTTTTTGGTATTTATTGAGGGACTTCTTATCGACTAGCATATGTTCTATCTTGGAAAACATTCCACGCTGAGCTGAGAAGAATGTGTATTCCTCATCATATGGATGGAATATTCTGTATATATCTGTGAGATCCAATTGGTTTGGGGTGGAGATTAGGCTCATCATTTCCTGTTGATTTCTTGTTTTGATGACCTGTCTCTTAGTAAAAGTGGGGTATTGAAGTCTGTCATAATTATTGTGTCTGGTCCAATAAAGTTCTTTATGCCCTATAAAGTTTGTCCTATAAAGCTAGGTGCCCCAGTATTTGGAGAGCATATATTTAGTAGCATTATTGGTTCCTGGTTTATTTTTCCTTTTAGTAATATGTAGTGCCCTTCTTTATCTGTTCTAATTAGTTTTGGATTGAACATTAATCTATTTGATATTAGAATTGAAACACCTGCTTTTTTTGTTTTCCCCCTGCTTGATATATTGTTTTACAGTCCTTAATTCTCAATCTATTACAGTCTTTGTGTGTTAGATGAGTTTCTTGAATACTACATATTGAGATTTTATGTTTTTTCATCCAAATACCTAGTCTCTGTCTCTTAATTGGTGAGTTAAAATCATTTATATAAATAGCGATTATTGAGAAGTATCTATTGTTATATATCCAGTCATTACATGTTGCAGGTTTTTGATTCATGGTTGTTTTATTACGTTCTTGGTTTCTACTCATGTCAACTGCTCAATTCTTTGATATTCTATGTAGGGTTGTCTTATCTCACCTGGATGTGGTAACTGATTGAGGATCCTCGGTAAAGCTGGTTTGGTGGTTGCAAATCATTTGAATTTGTCAATATCATGGAATGTCTTATACTCCTCATCTATTTTCAAAGGTAACTTTTCTTAATATTATATTCTTGGTTGGAAATTGTTCTTTTTTAGAATGTGAGTTATGTGCCCAGGCCTTTCTACTTTTCAATGTTGATGTGGGGAAGTCTGCAGTTATTTTAATGGGTTTTCTTTCAAATGTTAGTTGGTATTTTTCGCTGGCTGCTTTCAAAATTGCTCACTGGTGTCTAACATAAGCATTTGTGCTATGTTATGTCATGGGGAGGACCTGTTTTGGTCTACTCTGGTTGGGGTCCTGAATGTTTCAGTTGTGTATGTATCCAGATCCTGGATTATCTCTGGAAAATTTTCCTTGGGATGTCATAAACTAGATTTCCTAATCTTCTGGTGGATCTTTCTTCTCCTTCAGGGACACCCTGAATTCTTAAGTTTCATTTTTTCATTCTGTCTGAGGCTTCTTGAAAATCTTCTAAAAGTTCTTTCATCATTATTTCCATTTTTGACTATACATATTTAATTTCTTGGATTGAGTCCTCAGAGTCTGAAATTCATAGCTCAGCCTCATCCAGTCTCAAAGAAGAGGATTCTTTTGCAGAGTTTAATTCATTTAGGTTGGTTTGCATGCCAAGGATTGCCGATTGATTTTTCCTGATCATTTATCTGGGAGGAGAGTACAGACTTCAGGTGAGACACCTTCTTTTCAAGGACTTTGAGGGTGCTTGTGGTGTTAGTTTTGATTTCTCTTAGCATACTAATGACCAAAACTCTGAATTCTGATTCAGAGATCTCTAGAAATTTGGATTCTTTGTAGCTGTTTGTTAAGAGGCTTTGGTCTATCGAGTCTTCACAGACATCTTGCCCTTTCATGTTTCTTGTACTCTTTTGGTGTTGCTTGCCCATTGCTTGGTCTGGCAGATAGATTTCACTCCTTCCAAGTGTGAAGATCTTCTCCCTTTGGTATTCCTTTGAGTTTGGGTGATGATGAATCTCTGGCACTTTATTCTCACTCCCTAATCCTGTATTTTGCAGCTTCAGAACCCTAGACAAGGATCTGCTGCAGGCTCTGTATTCAGTACAGCCTCCTTCAGATTCTCTCTGACCCCTGAGATCCCAGTCCCTGATTGGTCTACTGTGTACCCCATGAGTCCTTGGTTGTATAGTCTGTGGGGTTCTTACTCTGGATTACCAGCCCTACTTGACTCGAGATGAGCCTAGTTTTTAATCGGTTCTCCTAGGTTCAAGGGACCACCAGCTCGTGACACTCTTTTCTGTGCCCTGGACTCACCACTCCTCAGTTTCCCACTCTCTAATTCACTATTCCAATGGGGCTGGGGGCTAGGGAGGCAGCAGATTTTGTTTCTCTACTGGAGAATGGGGAGGGAGAGGATATGGGGAATGGAGAGGGAAAAAGAGGAGAGAGAAAACAGACTAATAGACATTAAAATGTAAAATAATAAACTAAAATAAAAACAAATTAAAAAAACCCTGTACACCCTCACAAGAGATAACAGAACAGTAAAATGAATAAGGCAGTAGAGTATACTAGAGAGCTCAGGCTAGAGTGGTTTTCCTACTATCCATAGCAGTCATCAACCTTCTGAGAGGGCCCTGCCTCACTTCCTTCAGGTGGCTATTTTTGCCAGGTGTTTTTTAGTCTCTCCTTGCTGTCTGCTGCTGTTTGGGGAAGCCATGCAGGCTCATCCAATTTCAACCCTACTGGCACCTCTGTCTACATATCTGTCTTCATTTTTCTCTTGTAAAAATGTTCCTGAGTAATGATGATTCCTTTAGTTTGGGATTTCTCAGTTCTACTGCAGGGAAAGAGATTTTCCCTACCCACTCTCTTGTTGAAAGCAGGCAGATTTAGGGAGCGGGGCTTCTGTGCAGTTTCCCTCTACTGGGTGGAGGTGATGGAAAGTTGCACTTTCTCTCAGGCTGAACTGTGCCACTGGGTGCTCTGAGAGAGCTGCCCCATGGGATGCTCCACCCGTGTTATACTGGCAGAGAGGCAGTGACCTGTGCTGACCTTCCGAGAATTTTGCCTCCCTCACAGAGCTCGAGTGCTGAGATCTCAGCTTAGAGAGCACAGCCCCAATGCTTACGGCAGGAGCAGATGGCTGCAAGTCAAATCTCAATGTCGGGCTCTGTACCCATTTCCATGTTGCGAATCCCATGGTGCTCTTGCTGCTCCCACACTGTAGTGGGCAGGATAATATCAGACCACCTAGTAAATCTGAGGCCTGTTTGCCTGTGTGGCAGTCATGCATGAAACTGCTCTGGCACAAAGCACACTGATGTGCTCCTTGTAGGACCATAGTCATGCTCTGCCCCCACACAGGACCCAGGCCCTTCCACAGTCCCTAGCCAATTCCATGCTGCAGTGAGACAATATTGGATTACCTCTGGTGAATCTGGGGTCTGAGTTCCCGTGTGCCCATGTGTCCATATGGAAGTCATGCCATGTAAATTCCCTGCCACAACAGGAGGGCAGCTGCACTGGGGCTACTCTCTTGGTGTGCTCTACTGGTGCATGGTCCCTGGCCCACCATGCTCACTGGCTGCTACCACACTGAGGTGGTTGGGATGATAATGTTCCACCCCTGGTGGATCTGAGGCCTGCACTCCCACATTAGGCTTTTGCACCACTGCACTCTTGCAACCTTCATGGGCAGTGCCACATAGAAATGGCTGATGCCCCTGGTGCCTCAAGCAAACTCACCAGTTATTCTCTGTGGGAAGTGCTTCCCGTGCCCCATCATCAGGATGTTGGTGGGTTGCCAGAGTTATACTCTGTGTAGGATCTGAGCTCCAGAGGATGTCTGTTAGGAGTCTTCTCTGGGTTGGATTCTCTTGGTGGTCTGCAATCTGGGTAATGGCAAATCAACAGCTGAGTTTTGTGTAGTTCTTCACTTTGGGTTGTGATCTCATTGTCCCCCTGGTTCTCCCAACTGCCTATGTGGTCCATGTGTGGAAAGAATTGTTGGTGACTTTTCTAAGGGCACAGCTCTGTCCAGCTGTTAATTTTCTCTTCCTTCCCGATTGAATCTCCATGTTTCTGCTAGTGCACTCACTCTGACCTGCTAGGCTGATACCTCCCTATTTAAACTTTCTCTAAAGTTGGTGCTATTTATCTAACCTGTGGGCTCATTCTCTTTTAATATTTATAAATTACCCTACTTCTAATTTGTTACTCTGTCTTACTAGTCAATGTGTGTTCTAAACTATTGTTTAAGCTCTCCTTTTACTCTGGGTCAGAAGGCGTCTGTGTTATCTGTCCTTCATCTTTTGCCCTTCCTGGAACCTATTTTTGAAAAGCTGTGAGAGAGAAACGTGAACTCACTGCAAAGACAAATGCATCAGAATAACAGTAGACTTCTCAACAACAACTTTAAAGGTAAGGGAGGCATGGTCATATGCCATTCAAATCCTGAAAAACAACAACAAACTGCCAACCAAGATTACTTTACCCAATAAAGCTATCTTTTAAAACAGATGGAGAGTTCAAGATACTCCATGATATTGACAAATTTACATGATTCATGACCACCAACACAGCATTCCTGCAGATCCTTAATGAAACACCACATACAAGAATAGTAAGACAACCCCAAATGCAAGATCAAAGGAACAAATAATAGATGAGGGGAACTAATGAATACAATAGGCTAAATATTAATCAAAAATAGAAACAAAACCCACAATGATGCAGAACAATAAGCTCCTCTCAATAGTTACCCTAAAAGTAAATGGTCTCAACTCACCATTCATGAGGCACTGACTGGCCAACTGGACTCAAAAACAAAAACCCTGATTTGTGAGATTATAGAGACTCTATGTATCTACAAAGAACATAAATGTGTGAAAATTAAAGAGTAGAAAACAATATATCAGGCTTGTGGTAACCATGACAGAAAGAGAGAGAAATAAGGGAAGGAAGAAAGGAAGGAAAGGAGGTAAGAAGGAAGGAAGGGGAAAACAAGCAAGCAAGCAGGAATAGCAATGCTAATTTCTGATATTTTAGACTTCAAGCTCAAACTCATTAGAAAAGAAAAAGGTGGTCTCTACATGGTAGTAAAAGGAACAGTCAATCAGAAATGCATAATGATACTTAATATTTATTCACCAGATATTGGTGTACCTAGCTTCATAAAGCCTGTAGCTCTACCATTGTGGCATCCGATCCTGTCAGAACTCAGAAGCTAAGCAGGGTTGGGCTTGGTTAGTATTTGGAGTGGAGACTACCTTGGGAAACCAGATGCTATAGGCTTGGGAGAAGGACCCAGCAACCCACTCCCAAAAAACAATCAGGCATTGGAAACTCTATGAATAGCAGAGAAGCACTAACAATAGTGTTTTGCCTGTTGTAGGTAGGGTCGCTATGAATTGGATACCAACACAATGGTACCTAACAACAACAACAAGCTTCATAAAACAAATTTTATTCAAGATAAAGAAATATATTGGGCCAGACACAATAATTATGAAAAATTTCAGTGCCCCACTTTCTTCAAGAGATAGGTCATCAAAGTGAAAAATCAGCAGAGAACAGATGAACTTAAACAGCTCCATAGACCAACTAAACCTTACAGATATCTACAGAATATTTCATCTATCAGAGGCAGAATATACATTCTTCTCAGCACCACATAGAACTTTTTCTAAAATAGGCCACATTTTAGCCCACAAAATGGCCTAAAACAAATACAAAAAATTTGAAATCATCCTTTGTTCCTTATCAGATCACAATGGAATAAAACTAGAACTTAAAAGCAAGAAAAATTTCAGATGTGTTACAAGTACATGAAAACTATATAACACACTTCTGAATAATCAGTGGATCATCAAAGAAATCAGAGAGGAAATTTAAAATTTCCTGCAATCAATTGAGGATGAACATGCATCCTACCAAAGTTTATGGGATACAGCAAAGGAAATTCTAACAGGGAAGTTCATAGCCATGAGGGCTTTTATCAGTAAATTAGGGAAGGTTCAATTAAATAACTTAATGACGCACCTTAAGGCAGTAGAAGGCTAACAACAAACCAACCTCAGAAGAAGTACACAGAAAGAAATTCTCAAGATCAAGGCAGAAATTAGCAAAGTAGAAACTAAAGAATAATGCAAAGAATTAAAGAAACTAAGAGCTGATTCTTTGAAAAGTTCAACAAAATTGATACTCCTTTAGCTAGATTCACCAAAAGAGAGAAAAGGCCCAAATTCTAAAAAAATCAGAGATGACAAAGGGAGCATAAGAGCAGATACCAATAAGACCTAGAAGATCATCAGAGACTACTGTGAGAAATTGTACTCCCCAAAAATGAAAATACAAAAGAAATGGATAAATTCCTTAACACACATGACTTGCCAAAACTAACCCTGGAGGACACAAGTAAGTTAAACAGACCCATTACATTCACTGAATTAGAGACAGTAATAAAAATACTCCCAATAAAGAAAGGTCTAGGTCCCGACATGTTGACAGCTGAATTCTATCAAACCTGCAAAGAAGAATTAGTACCTCTTCTCCTCAAATTATTTCATGAAATAGAAAAGGAAGAAATATTTCTAAACTCATTCTACTAAGCCAGTATCAGCCTGAAACCAAACCAGATGAGGACTCTTTAAAGAAAGAAAACTAAAGACCAATTTCCCTAATGAACATTGATGCAAATACCCTCCATTAAAATTCTGGCAAACTGAATTCAGCAACACATAAAAGAGGCATACACCAGGATCAATTGGGCTTCATTCTATAGATGCAAGGCTGGATCAACATATTAAAATGAATTAATGTAATTCAATATATCAAGAGACTTGCAGACAGAAATCACGTGATGCTGAGAAAGCCTTTCACAAAGTGCAACATCCTTTCATGATAAAAGTCCTGGAGAAATTGGGCATAATAGAAACTTATCTCAACATCATAAAAGCCATTTATGACAAACCTACAGCCAACATCATATTAAATGGGGAAAAATTGAAAACATTCAGGAGCAAGACAAGAATGTCCACTCTTTCTTATTCAATATTGTGATTAAAGTCCTAGCCAAAGCAATTACACAAGAAAAGAAATTAAAGGAATACAGATAGGGAAAGAAGAAATCAAATTATCCTTATTAGCAATAAACATGATCCTCCACTTAAAGGACCCCAAAAATTCCACTAGAAAATTCTTAGATCTAATTAGCTCCTTCAGGAAAGTAGCAGAATAAAACATTAACAATCAAAAATCAGTAACTTTCCTTTGTACCAATAGGGTACAGGAAGAGAAGGAAATCAAGACAACAATCTTGTAGGGAATTAACCAACCCTCATCTTCCCCACTATCGGTAATCAAGGATCTCCCCTTGATTGCCCAAGGAGTGACATCTCCTCATTTGAATGTCACTCTTCATTTGAATGTCACTCCTAAATTGGTTGCACCTAGCACCTCTCGCCCCTACCTGATTGTCATCTTGAGGCAGTTAAGGCAGTTACCCAAGGACTGTATAAACAAAGCTTGCGCTGCATGTGAGGCTGCTGATGGTGATGCTGTAAGCTGCTGGCTGCTTGCTGCCTGCTGAGGGGTTGCTTTCTACCAATATCCACTCCATTGCAGATGGACCACCGATGAGGAAAGAACTTTCTCTCTCTCTCTCTGTATGACCACTGACAAAGAACTCTCTCTGCATTCGACCAGCAACATGGAAGCATGTCTCCCCGTGACCACCAACACCAGGATGACTACACAACATTCTCAAGGAAGACAGACTATAAGCAAGCTGAGGAAAGCCTCTTGGACCCAGCACCAAGAGGCTGAAGCTAAGGATAGTCTCTGGTCCCAGTGCTGGAGGCAGAAAAGCCACCAGAGGCAGCAATAGAGCTGCAGCACTTAGGTTGCTAACACTTGATATAGCTGTGTACTTGTTTGGGTTCCTCCCCACCCTTCTAAGGGTGGAGGCAATAAGGAGCTGCACGTCCCCTAAGGTAAAGTGTCCTGAGGCTTTTCCTTTCTCCCCCTCCCAGCATTCCTGAGGGCTGCAGGAGTCTGCACCCCTCACCCAAGGGTCCCCGAGTGAGTTGTGTTTAGTTACCTGTGTGCATGGCCATGCCTCCCATCCAAACATCTGGGCCAGACCCATGAGGTGCTTGTTCCACACAATCCCATTCATAATAGCACACCTAAAAATTAAATATCCAAGAATCAACCTAACCAAAGACCATTCTGTGAAGCTAGTATTATTTGGATACCAAAACTAGATAAGGATACAACAACAACAAAAAGAAAACAATAGGCTAATTTCCAAAAACCTTTAAAAGATTGTACACCATGAAATTCATTCCAGGAATGCAAAGAGGACCCAACCTTCACAAATCCATAAACATAATATAGCATGTAAATAGAATCAGATCCAAAAGTCACATGATCCTTTTAATAAATTCAGAAAAAAATCCCTTGACAAACTTCTACATACCTTCATTGTATAAGCCCTGGAGGAACTAGGAGTAAAATGATCAAACCTCAACATGAGAAAGGCTATCTATTACAGACGATAGCCAATATTACATAAAATGGGGAAAAATAGAAAACATTTTCTCTAAGATCAGGAAGTAGACAAGGGTGTTGATTCTCACTACTCTCATTAAATACAGAGCATGAAATCCTAGCTAGAGCAATAAGGCAAGAGAAATAAATGAAAAGAATGAAAATAGGAAAGGAAGTCAATTACCCCTGTTAGTACATATGCGATTGTATATTTAAAAACCCTAAAGACTCCACTAGAAGACATTTAGCTCTGATAAAGAATTTCAGCAAAGTAGCAGGATACAAAGTCAACATACAAAAATCAATAGATATTTTTACACACCAATCACACACTTACTGAGAAAGAAATCAGGAAAGTAATCACATTCACACTAGTCTCAAAAACAAAACACCCACAAAAAGACCTAACTAAATAGGGGAAAGACCTCTACAATTAAAATTATAAAACAGTGAAGAAACTAAAGAAGACAGGAGAAGATAGAAAGACCTCCCATGTTTATGGATCAGGAGAATTAACATTGTGAAAATGGTTACATTACTGAAAGCAATCTACAGGTTCAATGCATTCTTCATCAAAATTCCAATGACATTCTTCAAATAACTAGGAAAAATTCCTAAAGCACAAAGATCCTCAATAGCCAAAGCAATCTTGAGTCATAAAAGCAATATTGGAAGTATTACATTACTTGATTTCAAATTATATTACAGAACCATAGCACTAAAAGCAGCATGGTGATGGCACATAAACAGACACATAGATGAATAGAATAGAATGTACGACCCAGATATAAAAATACATGGCTGGAGCCAATTTGACAAAGGTGCAAAAACATATGCTAGTTTAAAGACAGCGTCTTTTACTAATTATGCTCATAAACCTGGATATTCACATGTTGTTGTTGTTTTGGTGTTGTTAGGTGCCATCCAGTTGGTATCCGACTCATTGCGACCCTACATACAACAGGTGAAATACTATTGTCAGTGCTTCTCTGCTATTCGTAGGGCTTTCAATGGCTGGTTGTTTGTTGAAATGGGTTGCCCGATCCTTCTCCCAGGCCTATAGCACCTGGTATTCCCAGGAAATCTCCCATTCAAGTACTAACTAGGCCCAACCCCGCCTAGTTTCCAAGATGTAACAGGATCAGATGCCACAGTGGTATGGCTGCAGGCTATTCACATGTACAAGAGAGAAACTATATCTCTATCTCTCAGCTGGTACAAAAATCAACTCATAATGGGTGAAATATTTTCATGTAAGACCTAAAACTTTGAAGCTTCTAGAGGAAACACTTCAAGATGTAGGTATAAGCAGTGACTATCTGAATAGGAAGCCAATAGCTCAGGAAATAATAAAAATTGACAAAATATATCTCATCAAATTAAATAGCTTCTGCACAGCAAAGGGGAAACTTAAAACAGTGAAAAACCAGCCTACAGGATGGGTGAAAATCTTTGCCAGCTATTCATCCAACAAAGGATTAATACCCAGAACATATTAAAGAATTCAAAAAATTAAACACTAATAGAATAACCCATGTAATACATGGGAAAGTAAACTGAGCAAACATCTTTCAAAAGAAGTATAAATGGCCAATTAATAACTGAAAAAGTGTTCAACATCCTTAGCCATCAGAGAAATACAAATCAAAAGTACATTGAGATTTTATCTCACCCCAATCTGAATGGCTGTAATCATGGAAACAAAAAGTAAATATTGCATTCACTTTTTGTGGGAATATAAAATAATCCAACCACTATTGAAATTAGCATGGAGTTTCCTTAAAAACCAAAAATAGACCAGGCATGGTGGTGCACACCTATAATATCAGTGACTGGGGAAATGGAGGCAGGAAGATCACAAGTTCTAGGCCAGAGGCAGACTGCATAACTTAGCAAGACTCCCAAAATAAGAAGTAAAAAAATGGACTGGGGGTGCATCCCAGTAGTAGAGTACTTTCAAAGCATACATGACACTCTGGGTTCAACCCCCTAGTACTATAAGAAAAAAAGAAAACCTAAAAATCACAAAAATAGGTCAGGCATGGTGGCTCACATTTACAATTTCAACAGTCAGGAGGATTGAGATTTTGAGGCCAGTCTAGACTATGTAGTGAGATACTGTCTGAAACAAAACAAAGCAAAAAGCAGGAACAAAATAATACAAAAAATAGAACTACCATATGATCTAGCTATAACATTCAATCAAAGTCAGCATGTCACAGAGATACCTGCATACCTATCTTTATTTCATCATTATTCATAATATTCAAATTATGGAATTAGCCTGAGTGTCTGTCAGTGGATGAATTAGTAAAGAAAATGTGTTATAGTTACACAATGGAGTATTATTCAACCATAAAGAAGAACAAAATAATGTTGTTTGCAGGAACATGGATGGGATTGCAGATCATTATGTTAAGTGAAATAAGCCATACTCAAAAAGACAATTATCACATGTTTTCTCTCTCCCAGCAACTCGAAATGTGGAGGCAAGAAGATCGCAAGTTAGAGACCAGAGGCAGTCTGCATAATTTAGTGAGATTCTGTCTCCAAAAAGTAAAAAAAATGGGCTGGGGGTACAGCTCAGTGGTACAGCACTTGCAAAGCATGCAAGTGCAAGGCACTGGGTTCAACCCCCATTACTGCAAAAAAAAAAAAGGAAGAAAAGATCATGAAAGTAAAAGGGGGACTGTTAGGGAAAAGAAAGGTGATCAGGAGGAGCAGGGGATAAATGAAGGTAGTACAAAGTGAATATAGTCAAAATACAGTGCAGGCATCTATGAAAATGCCATCTTGTTGTGTACAATTAACATATGCAAAAAATGTACATATCCACATGACAAGGATGATCTGAGTTGTAATTGATGAAGCTGTGTGAAGTGAAATAGGAAAATGCAAGGCCTTATAGGAAGTACAAATGAACTGATGCAGTGAGTTCAGCAACAATAATTCAGTTGCTGTGTAGATCAAGGGTGTCATGTGGCAAGATATAACCAGCTATTTGGCTGGCCAGACAATCTGTGAGTTAGAACAGAGAACATATACTCAGCTACAACTGGTATGACTCTTTCTTCCTTAGAAGTGTGACACTAACTACTGATTCAGTACTTTGTTATATGATTTTGCTGGTCTAGAGTGCTACCTAATTTTCCTGAGGCAAACACTAATATACTAATACTTCTTTTCAATTTGGGTGGTAGACAATCTCAGGGAGAAAGAGGGAATTAATATAGAGGAGGAGGGAGGGTAGATACACAAAAGAATGTTACCAGGTGGCCATGGCTTTATAATAAGTACACCAGTTTTCTCAGTCCTTCTCATTCTCTATTAGTGAAAAATCTGTCCTGTGAAGCATCGACTCCCCCCTTACCTTGACTTGTGGCACTTAGCCCCCAGTTGCTGGGGAAACAAATATCAACAACAACAGCAGAGCCATCCGCAGAGTGAGTTGCAGGGTATAGAATGAATCACTAATGAGGTAGGTGGTATGCAATTACTTCATCCTGTCTCACCTGATATTTCTTAGGCATGGGTAGCCATGCCATTGTGAATGTGTATCAAGGAGGTGCCATAGTTCTTGTATAACAACAGGGAAGTTGCAGAAGCCAGAGTTGTATGATGCAAAACATGAGGCCAGATTCTACTAGGTCATTGCTGTAACATAAAAATTGAGAGCTGCAACTACACTACAGGCAGTTGTCTGGCTGTCTGAACAGTTACACTGCCAATACAATATACCCCTTGCCATGAAGGCAATGAAGATAGAATAAACCTTATTCCAATGAAGATAAACCCCTTCTGCAACTTCTTAGACTGGTTGGTGCCAGGTGACCTTCCTATATGGTAATCAGTAACATCAAGGAAAAAAGAAACTATTCTAAGAAAATATAGGGAGGTAAATAATTTGGTTGAGTATTCTCATTGGAATTATTTCTCTAATTGTTATCCTCTCTATCACAGTACCTACAGCTGTACCACTGTGGCGTCCGATCCCATCCGATCTAGGAAGCTAAGCAGGGCCGAGCCTGGTTAGTACTTGGATGGGAGACCATCTGGGAACACCAGGTGCTGTAGGCTTGATAGAAGGACCCAGCAACCCACTCACGAAAAGAGTTGGCCACTGAAAACCCTATGAATAGCAAAGAAGCATTGACAATAGTGTTTCACCTGTTGTACAGAGGGTCACTATGAGTTGAATACTGACTGGATGGCAGATCACGGTAATTTGATATTATATTGTAAATATTGAACATTTACATAATACTTAGCAATTTGATTTCTAAAATGTGTGTTAGAGTATAATATCAGTCATAGAAACCCTGATTATAATGTAAAATTCTAGAATTTATTTTAAAAATAAATGAACCAAATAAAATAAGGTCATGCACAGATGAGTGTGTCATGTACCACAGATTATTATTAGTTGAACATGTACATGACAGTCTTTAAAACAAATATTTTTCTTCCTATTCTGAATTTCAATTGCATCACAACACAGAGCCCTCAGAATTCCCATATTTCTTTTGGACTGTTTTACTCTTTCCATAACCACGTCTTCTCATCCTTTAGGCCTCACCCTAAGTAAATATTCTTGCTTTAAGAAGGAGCAGTGGAGTATTTATAGAGCTCCAAGATGTAGGAAGGGGTCTAATCTATCTATTCATGGAGTCATCCCTCTGTGAATAATGATTCAGTGATATGATCATTGAGCCACCTCAGGGTGGTTGAAACTGTCAATCTTGTGGCAAGTAGACTAGAATCATGGAAGTTATCATGACTTTTCTAGTACAGGGTACATGTTCTGTTTGATAGAGACATAGAAAAAAGGGTAACCAGTCATATGGAGAATGTATGAACAAAGGCACAAAAGAGGGCAAGCATAAAATATATTCCCAGAAGAATGAGAGATCTATATTCTGTCAACATTTATGTATAATAGTAGGAAACTAGAAGCCAGTAAGTCTGGACTGGAGATAACATTTGAAAGGTCTTAAATATCTTATTAAGGAACCTGTACATGGTACTAGTGACATGTGAAATCATTTAATGATTTTAGGCAGGAGGACATGATCAAAGTAATTGATAGAAGTTGTGAAGGGTGTGTGGAGGGGAGAGTAGATAAAGGGAGGTTGGATTTGATCACTGCATGTTGTATATATGTGTTGAAATATTATAATGAATCTCATTAATATGTATAATTAATACATGTTAATCAAAATAAAATACAGTGGTACCTCAGCACTTGAACTGATGTGTGCTTAAACATTTCAATCCTTGACTAGTATCTTTGAAATAATTCTGGTTTGGTGCTTAAACACTTGCTCAGCATTTGACCACCCTGCTATAACCTGTATGAGATGCCATGCTTACCCTTCATGCTTCTGGGTGAAACAAAGGAGAAAGTATCACATTGCCCATCGATTTCAAACAGTAACCTGTCTTGCTGCTGTGCTCATTACTTCTTGGATTTGTTATTATTTACATGTATATTTATGTATGTATGTGTAAAAAAACAAGAAGAACAACAACATAGTGCCAGGCATGGTACAGTGTTGGGTAGGGTTTAATTCTGTTGTACATAGGGTTGCTACAAGTCAGACCTGACTCAAGGAGACCGAACAACAACATACATAAACATACCATGCAGTCATCATGGCACCCAATAAACTTTCTATTGCTAAAAGTGAAAGAAAAGGGAAAACAGTAAGAACAACAACTGAATTTCTAAAAGAAATTATTGCTAAGTATAACAATAAGAAAAATACAAGGATTAGGCCTGGTGGCTCATGCTTGTAATCCCAGCAACTTGGGAGGCTGAGGCAGGAGAATTGTGAGTTCAAGGCCAGAGGCAACCTGTGTAATTTAGCAAGAACCTGTCTCAAGATAAAAAGTGAAAAAATGGGCTAAGAGTACAGCTCAGTGGAAGAACGCTTGCAAAGCATGTGTGAGGCCCTGGATTCAACCCCCAAGTACCACACACACACACACACACACACACACACACACACACACACACACGAATAATACAAGGTAATCAGGTATTGATGGGTGCTGAAACCAATTACATACATTTGTATTTTTTTCTTATAGGAAAAAAAGTGCTCAGCACTCAGACTGATTGGCATTTGACTAGCCTTCCAGAATGGATTGTGGTTGAGTGTTGAAGTGTCACTGTAATTTATAACAAAAAAAAAACCCTCTTTTTAGGAAAACTATTGGTATTTGACAAAGTTATTTGGAAATAATTGGATGTGAAACATTGAGAACTTCTACACAAAGCCAGAGTATAAACACAGTGTGTGAACATCCAGACTTTTGCATACCACACTGTACTGGAAGGGCTATTAATGTGTTTCTGAAAGAAGAAATGAGTCTTGGTCCAAAATAGGTGAGGGAGTGGCATGAATTCAAAATCCATGAAGAGGCATTATTAAATCTGAATGTAGAGTAATAAGCAAGTCAGTGTGAGATGTCAAGGCTAAGATTCTGAGTGTAGGAAGGTTTAAGACTTCTGCTTCTGTGTAATTGTGAAGTAGAACTATGAAAGTCCAGATCAGAACCTGCACCAGGGTGAAAGTGAAAATAATGGCTTGACAAGAGATATATGGGATGCGAAGAGCACTAATGGCCATGAGTTGACGGTCTGCCTATAGACTTAAGTACTTTGGAAGCTTAGATTATTCTGGATATACCACTTTAACAATCTTATGTCTCTAATGTACAACATGAAAAGATTTAAACAAAGAGAATTTATATAAATAATAATATATTAGAG
Organism: Pedetes capensis; assembly: GCA_007922755.1. Classification (NCBI taxonomy): domain Eukaryota; kingdom Metazoa; phylum Chordata; class Mammalia; order Rodentia; family Pedetidae; genus Pedetes; species Pedetes capensis. Next base: position 48,587 of record VMDO01010687.1, on the reverse strand, counting down.
TTCTGGGAGAGTTGGTCACAAATTAGTATTAATAGAGTGGCAGAACCAAATTAAACTACTACAATACTCTAGAAGAGTGAGTAGGTAGACTTTGGAGTGCCTCACTTGCCCTAGTACTACTGAGAAGCTCTTGCCCCATATAAAACATTAGCATGACAAATTAGAGTTTTGATCATAACAGATAATAATAATATTCATTCGTCTAATTAAACAATCAAGGTTGCTCTTACTGTGGGTCATTTTTTAAAATGTTAAAAATAAAATTAAACACATAATTAAGCTGACAAAAGATAAAGACCCTGATGCTGCAAGTTGAAGGCAGTTAAATTATATGAAGCTCAGTCCCCAAAGGCATTACAGTTTATTAAAGTTACCAAAGCAGGGATGTGATAAAATATTTTATGCAGTTCTTTACAGGCTAAATTGTTCTGATGCTTTTAATGTCCACAAGATGCAGTCAATTGATGCCTTGTTATCTTAGCTGTTGTTTCTCTTCTTAAAAGGGTCCAGAACTTAAAGCTAGGTCCTCTTTCCTTGTTTCCCATGACTAGAAGCATCCATATCCTATTCATAGTTGGTCATATATCAGAAGTTCACAGGTGAACAGACCTCAGGAGTTTATTATTATTAACCATAATGAGTTGAAAAGATTTTTACTCAATGTACCAATATTGGCCTGATTCAACCTATGTTTTCCTTCTTTTCTTCCTCCTTTCTTCCTCCATTTCTTCTTCCCTCCCACCTACCCTCTTTGCTTTTCCTTAATACTCTTTGTCTCTCTCTTCATACATTTTTCTTCAACTTTTCCTTCTTCCTTCTATAATCTCTCTTCCCTCTTTCTCCTTTATTTCTTCCCTCCCCCCTTTTCTTTTTCCCTTTCTTATCTGTTTTTACTCTGGACCATGTACCTCCTCTCTTCTTACTATATTTTCAAGACTATGTTGTTGTTGTTGTTGTTGTTGTTGTTGTTATTGTTGTTGTTGTTGTTGTTAGGTGCCATTGAGTCAGGTCCAACTCGTAGTGACCTTCATAGGGTTGTCAATGGCTGAGTGTCTCAGGACTACCTCAGGAATAGACTGTCACATCCTTCTCCCATTTTTGTGGTGCCAGGGATCAAACTGGGGTCCTTAGAAAGTGTGGAGCAGCACTCTACCAGTTGAGCTAAACCTCAGCCCTCTCAAGACTATACTAGGCCTTAAATTCCCTTCTAATTTTAGACTTCAAAATTTAATCCCAATTCTCTAATTAAGGTAGGAATATCCTCTATGACATCTCCCCAAAGTTGATATTCAATCTCCATTCATATTCTTCAGCTATAAGCCACTTGTTACCTTTCAAAGAAACCCAATCTTTTAACAAATTTATCTCTGAGAAAGATTTTTACTAAATTAAATGCAAATTTGTTTCCTTATGCTTCCTAATGAGTAAATTATTCTTCTTAATATTCTTTTCTTTGCTACTTTCAACACTTGTCTTTCTGAATACAGAAAGACTCTCTACTATTATATCTACGTACCATGTCAATTTCTTCCCTCATGATTTTGCCTTGTCAGTGCCTACTATGGTATGGATATGATTTGAGTATGTCTTCCAGGGGTTAGAACCTTGGTCCCCAGGATGGGATGTTGAGAGGTGGTGTAGAACCTTTAAGATGGGGACCTAGTTGTAGGTGTTTAGGACATCGGGGCACTTCCCTCAAAATATATTAATGTACTTCTCATGGGACTTTGATTAGTTCTACCAAGATAGTTGTTATAAAAAAGCAATACTGGCTCCTCCATGCTCTTTTTGTCTCCTTATCTCACTATGTAATCTTTCCTCTCATGATACCACCTGCTATGATGTGATGCAGCCAGGGTGGCCTCTGCCAGAGCCAATGCCATATATTTTGGACCTTTAGTCTCCAAAGCAGTGAGCTTTTCTTTATAAAGTACCGATTCTTGGGCATTTTTAAAAGCAATGGAAAACAAACTCATAAAATACCTCTAGAAATTTTTTCTTTTGTCTAAATACTTTAGTAAGGGCTGGGATTTAGCTCAGTGGGTAGAGCGCTGCACTGCAGTCTCTGAGGTCCTGAGTTCAATTCCCAGCACCACAAAAATGGGAGAAGGGCCTGGCAATCCACTCCCAAGGCAATCCAGAAATAGTCAGCCATTGAAAACCCTATGAGGGTCACTATGAGTCAGATACCGACTTGACTGCACCTAACAACAACAACAAATACTTTAAGTATCATCTACATTTCTCACAAATGTAACTAACAACTCTGTCAACACTCTGGTCAGTACCAACTGGATATACATGTCATTGTCTGGAACATTTCAGGCATATACATTATAAATGGTGCCATTTAGAGCCTATTTTAGAGTATCTTACTACCATTTTTGTTTGTTTGTTTTTTATTTAGAAAGGCAGGAACAGTAGAAAGAGTATGAAGCTGACATTAGACTCTACCCAGTAGGATGCTAGGGAGGTTCTTTGTGCTGAGGAATCTTGTGGCTCAGAATTTATGGAATGCTTGGTCTATTCAGTTGAATCATCTGCACAGGGATAATGAAACCTGTGGAATGTCTCCCCATTGAGTGGGGCAGAGTGAATGGACACCGAAGATAGATGATATTCCAAAATTGAAGCAGGTAGACATGATTTTAGTTGACCTATCAACTGGAATGGGAGACATACCTGGCAACCCACTCCCAAAAATCAATCCACCATTGAAACCCTATGAACATCAGAGAAGCACTGACAATAGTGTTTTGCCTGTTGTATGCAGGGTCGCTTTGAGTTGGACACCTACTAGACAGCACCTAACAACAACAATCAACTGGAGGCAAGTGACAAGTAATCACGGGAAAGCTAAGTGCCATCCCTGAGGTTACACTTTTACTATATAGTAGAGTTAGATATGAATATTGAGCAAATAAGTCCTAAAACAATAAGATTACAAGGCAGGTCACAAGAACCAGAACTCTGGAACCATGAGGTCTCTCAGTATTTTGAGTATTCCTCTGTCATTTATCATATCTCATCTAAGACTATAGTTGCTTATGCATTACTTTGTCTCCGTACGGACAAAAAAGCTCTCCAAAAGCAAAGCATGAGCCTCATTCATCTATATCACAGTAGCACTGATATACTAGTCTTGCATTACTTCATGATAAAAGCTTTGTTTCCTTCTAGTCACACATTGAAGGTATGTCTCCACTTGATATTTGCTCCCCAATGCTAAGGCAACTGACCTAGTAGTTTCCCTGTAAGTGTCTAGATCTCTTACCCCACTACCTTAACATAAATTCCCTTCCTTTAGCCTCCTACTTGATCTTTTTACCTGCATGCCAACATTGTCATTCCGACATGACCACAACATCTAGGTATAGTTAATTTATTGCTACAACTATTTTCCTGAGGACCTCCTACCACCACACACAAATACAATAGATACAACCTATAAAATTAAATATAAACCCTTTACTCCAGCCGTCAGGGGCCTCCACGAAATGGTTCTTACCTACCTTTAAATCCTTATTTTCTACTAGCTCTGCAAATGGGATTATATACTATTCTCCAATCATGTATAAACAATGTTCCCCCAGCTCTCTCAGCTCTGTGCTTTTGCTAGGCTGGTCCATATATACAGAATGACCTGTGATTCCTTTATATTGAAGTCCTTTCTTTTAAAGCCAATATCAAATGCTACCTTCTTTAACAAACTTTTTGTCTTCCAAACCTGATAGGCTCTCCCTCCTTTAGCCTCCTTTAAGACTTTATTATTTTTTAGGAAATATCCTACATTTTGGATTGAATTATAGTTATGTGTGATCAAGATCATTTGTTCATTAATTAATTCATTCACTCACAGACATTTATTAAGCATGAAAACTTTTTTTTGGGGGGTGCAGACCTTTCACAAGTTGAATAAGATCAAGGAATCTTTGCCACTGAGAGGCTCCAATAAAGGAAACATGATACTTGTAAACATACACTAACAATATAATGTGTCAAACACTAAAAATAAATCTGTGCAGAATCTCATGAAAGCAAATGGGAAGGTATCAAAGTATGTTGATTACTAGAAAGATAAGAGGATCTGTAGTAGATTGGATGATATTTGAACTGTTTGCTAGAGTAAGTTTACTGGAATCAGAATGTTCAGTAAAATGGATTTTAAAAATATAACATTAGTAAAAGGAAAAACTAACATATTCATCTTTTTTCTCTTTTGCTATCTTACACATAGTTTATGCTCAAATAAATATTTGTTGAATGAGTAAATGAAAGAATTGTGAATGAATGCTTGTTTTAGAAGCCAGTTTTGTGATGAGGCATACCCTAAAATAATTCAGAGGTACTCTGAATGAATACAATCTGTATGAGGGCCAATTTACCAGCTACTGAAAGGCTATATTAAAATATATAGCCTTTTGGTACCAAAAGTCTATATTAAAAATATGTTGTTGTTGTTAGGTGCTGTCGAGTTGGGTCCAACTCATAGTGACCCTCATAGAGTTTTCAATGGCTGATTGTTTTGGAGATTGCTTAAGGAGTGGATTGCCACATCCTTCTCCCATGTTTGTGGCACTGGGGATTGAACTGAGGTCCTCAGAAAGCACAGAGTGATACTCTACCAAGTGAGCTAAACCTCACCCCATATGGTACAACGTAGGAGTGCATATATATTTGTCTTATTTAGGTCACCTTCTGAGGAAAATTCCCAGATGTGGAATTTCTGGTTAGAAACAGAAGCTAGACAATTGACATATAGTACTGAATTGCTTTTCAGAAGATTGTATTAAGCAAAACAACAAAGGAACTTGTAGTTGATTTTCCAGTATGTGTCAGTTGTTATGCTATTGATGTCAACTCACCAAAATCTTACAATGATATTGAAGGCTAATTATTACTTTCATTTTACAGAGGAGAAAACCAAAAGTCAGATGAGTTAAGGGACCTGCCTACAATCTCAAAGATAATAAATGAAGGGGTCATAACTAAAAGTCAAGTCAAACATTTCAAAGACCAAATTCTGTCTACTGTTTTACACAGTTCAAAAGATAAACATATTATAGTGGCTTGGCTGTAATGGTAGATTTGTTTGGGCATTCATCAAAGATCAACATGAAGGAAGTCCAGATGAATGAAAATGTGAGTACTAATTGAGGATTTGTTTTCATACTTACAGGCAAGAACAAATGAATATAACCCTTTTTTCTTAGCAAATATAAATCACTCATTCACTTGATTATTTATCCTTTTATAAAACATATATTGAGCATAATTATAATGACATGATTCACATATACTCTGGTATTTGTACCTGAAAATATATGATGTTCCTTTTAGAGTAACTTCAGATATATGGAGCATATACTTAGGGATGAGATGTCAAATGTAACCAGAATAATTGACAGGGATATTATAGAAAACTGAGACATGTTATAATGGCATATCATAATACTCATTTACATAGTAGCCAATGTTTATTGATCTGTGGAACATTGTACTTTCATAATGCCAAGGGCTTAATGTATATTATCTTTACAGCCCTCTGAGACAGGTACCATTATCTCTATTGCCCAGATGAAGAAAAGTCAGTTCCAAATAGATTAAATAACTTCTCAAGATCAAATCGCTAGAAAGAGATTGTGCTTGTTGACTATCTGAGTAATTTTGTCTTCATTTTGCAAATAGGAAAATGAGGCTCATCGAGATAAAAATATGAAATGAAATTTGCTCAAGGCCACACAGTTAGAAAGTGGTTCTCAGATGACTCCTTTCCCAGAAGTAGGATACTGGGAAAGACTACTAAGCTCTGGATAGGGAGCAATATCTCAGAAGGAATGTATTATATTAATTCCATATGAGCAGACTGCAATGTGAAGAACTAAAAGGGAAAACTAAGAGACAGAATCTTGAGTGAAATATGGAATCGAAAAGCCAGCTGACAAGCCAAAAGAACTGCTAATCACAAAGGACCATGCAAATCTAGGTAAAGAGGAGAGTCCAGGTATAAAACTTAACAGGTGGAAATCAAGGAGCTAGAAGGTGGTAGTCATGCTGATAATGAGGTCAGCTAATTTAGCATCTTTCAACCTTTAATGCACATATAAATTACCTGTGGATCTTATTTAAATGCAGCTTCTGATTCAGTAGTTTGTGGTGGGACCTAATATGCTGCATTTCAAATAGGCTCCAAAATGATGCCAATGCTGCTGGCGTATGAACCAAACTCAAAGTAGGAAGGAACTAAAGCATATTGAGTTTACTACATATAAGAAACTCTTCTAAAAACTTTACATGTATTAATTCTTTAAATTACCATAACAACCCCACAAAGTATGTAATATTTTTATCTTTCTTTTAAAACAAGAAAACTTAAGCAAAAGATAGGCTAAGTGACTTGCCAGATTAATCACTGATGGAATCAAGATTCCAACTTGGACAGTCTGACTCTAGAACTCATTCTTGCTGTCATGTGATTTTGCTTATTTTAAAAACATAATGCTAGTTGCTGAGTGAATAATTGGAGTGTTTACAATTAGAATAAAACAGATCATTGGTATCACAGGAGGGAGATAATAGTGGTTGAATCAGATTGGGGAAAAAAGTGGAGGACAGGTGATTTTAGGTGCCTGAAAGGATAAACATGCTGAGAGATGTACAAAGCAGCTCTTCTAGAGGGACCAGAGACCTGGGGTGGGTGAGTAGGAAATAGAGATGTCAACTGAAGAGCCTCCTGCTGAAAATGACCAAATACAATCTGTAGCCTGTTTTCTCCATGGGAGTATAATGTGCCACTTGAAGGTGAAGAAGTACCACACCATTTTAAATTCATTCATTTGCTGCTTCGGGCCTCAGGCATTAAACAGCCAAATCTGTTTCAATACTCTTATACCAGTACCTTGTATCATATTTCTTCTGATTCTTCAGAGAAGCAAAACAATCTACAACCTTGCATTCTTATTTTGAGTAGCTGAGATAGACTAAGAGCAAGGACATAAAGCATTTTATAAGACTCTGATATAACTTTAAAAATCTTACTTCTTGTCCTCGTACTTTGCTACATAACATTAACCAAAGAGAATAATTTGAAGCAAAAAGAAGCTACAATTTACCTTCCATTTAAAATTTAGCATTTTTTTTACCTTATTTCCATGGAGGCACCATGAAATTATCTAAAAGCAATCATGTAAAAACTCCTTACTTTGAAGTCCGTAGATTTTGGTTTGAAACTTTATTGTGCCATAAATTTTATCCATCTGATCCCATTTTCTCATCTGCAGAATATAACCCCAAATCCTATTCACAGGTGAGAAATCATATGTGCCAAGTGCCAAGAAATCATATGTGCCAAGTGCCAGGTTAATAATGTATATTCAATAAATAGAAGTAGAACCTAGAAGGAAACATTTTTTCTTAAGTATTAAGTTCTGAATCTGTCCTATTGTGATTATTAAGTCTTAGCTGTCTCTGATTGTATTATCTTTATCTTCAAGAGCTGATCTTCTGAACCTAAGAAAGTCTTGGGAACTTTTGAAAATCTTCAGTAGGGTTAGACCAGACTTGAACTAAATTCATTCAACAACCATTTAACCTAAATGAAGTCCAATTATTTTAGTTGTTTCATGGCACCATTCACAACAGCCAAATTATGGAATCAGCCTGGGTTCATCAAGAGATGAATGGATAAAGAAAATGTGGTATATATCCACAATGGACTTTTACTCAGCCATAAAGAAGAATAAAATCATGTCATTTGCAAGAAAATAAATGTAATTGGACATCATCATGTTTAGTAAAATAAGTTAGTACCACAAAGACAAGTATCACATGCTTATTCTCATATATGGAATCTAGAGGGAAAAGAGCAGGGCATGACAACAAAGGGAGGCCATTGGGCATATAGAAGGGGAAGAAGAAGAGTGGGAGAGAGAATAAAAGAGTAATAAAGGGAATGAGTATGGTCAAAATACATTTTATACATGTATGGAAATGTCATAATGAAACCCCTTACTTTGTAAAATTATTATATGCTAATTTTAAAAAAGAAGTCCATGACCAGGCTGAAGTCAAAAGACTCATTTCAGGTTGCCAGAGCTACAAAGGTAACAAAGAAAAGTCCAAGATAACATATGGCCTGGCACTTAGTAACGATCAATAAGCATTTGCTGATCTTTGCACTTGAGCTAAGTCCACCTGTTTACAAGTGGAAGTTTATGCCTCTCTGCAAATAGTATGTTCTCAGATTTAAAGTGCAGCAATTCTGCCAGATATTATGTGTGCTTACTGAGTGTGAGAAGAGACGGAGCCCTATGTGTATGTGCTTGCACAGGTGCATGAAATTATAGGTGGGCCTCCACCAAAAATAAGATTTATTTCTCATTTTTCCTTTAAATTCATTTCCCTTACCAAGTCAGGAAGTGACTTACCCTGCCAAATGAAAAACAACTTGTGATGTGAACACTCAGCTAACTCTCATCACATTTTATCTCCTTCTGGAACTCTGTCATTGTAGATGGTATAGGAAATACCCTGTGTGAGTAGGATTTGAGAGAAATTATGATAGAACCAGAGTCTAGCACTGAGGCCCTTGGCAGATTCCCTCTTTTATGAACAGGCCTAGTTTGACAGATTAGTCAGGAAGATCATGTTTGCAGCAAGATCTCCAGACTGTATCCTGAATGTGGCATTATTAGTACTGTCATCTTATCCTCTATGAGCTACCTGTCATGGTCACCCTATCTTTATAATATGTACGTTTAGAATCCCATTTAGAGCTGAGAAGATGGCTCTCTGGAGGTCTTAGTTCACCCACATACTAATAAAAGCCCATTTTCCCATTTTCTAGATTTTTTTTAATCTTAAAAGTCTAGTAAGTATCACAGTGATTAAGACAGGACCCTAGAGTTAGAATCTATGACTTCTAGTCCTGGCTCTATCACTTAATATCAAGGAGAGCCACTTCATCTCTTAAGATTTATTGTCCTCAAGTTTAGAATGGGATAGAATAGCCCATATCTCAATGTATTATTATAATAATTAAATGAGTTACTGCACGTGACCATTTTAAAACAGTACCTACATAACACATAGTAAATTCTCAGTAGACCTTAGCTACTATTATCGTTATTAGTATTGTGAGGCAACCTGGTAGAGAAAAGAGTTAAGGCTTCAGAGTTGGATGCACATTTTCGTTCTGTGACCTGAAAAAAGTTACTCAATTGCTTTGAACTTCAATTTCTTCTTCTGTAAAAAGGGAAGATACTACCTACAGTCAAAATTATTGTGAGCATTAAATGAGATATACACACACCAATCAGAGTCATAATAGGTAAAAAAAGTATTGTTTCCTTCTCCATCTTTACCTAGATTCTAAATGCTAACTCGGAAATCTGATACTCATGAAAAGTTGCATCCTTCATCTTTAAAAATGGATGTGAAGAAGAGTGCACTCTTGTATGGAAGAGGGAGTGGTTCTATGTTTAGCATCAGATGGGCAATAACATTTAAGCTCATGGTTGGATGCTTTTGAGTTTTCATAAAAATAAAATCTAGCAGGTATAATTAAGTATGCAACATTTGGAGTAGAAGCAGTCACTGCTCCTCACTGTGTGGGCAATAAACTTGGAGGAAAAGACAATCAATGTGTTGACTCAATTAAGTTTGCAGATACAAATAGCTAATTTCAATCCTCATGGCTTTTCTGGGGTCCAGAATATATTGCTTATTCTTCTTAAAATATTAATATAGCCCTGAATTATTTATAGGACCAAGAAACACTGCACTCTTTTAACATGGAAGAGAATAGAAGGTTGTTTCATGTCAGCAACATAGAAGACAATAATAAATCTGAAATATAAATAATATCCCTGGGAATATATCCTGGTTAAAGGCCAAAGCACATGCTTTCCAGACTTTTTCTTTTTGTGGTATAGAAGTTAGAAATCCAATGGAAAATGTTATTTTGAGCTTCTGATTCTTTTAGAGTTGCCAGCATTTTGTGGACTATTGAGATCATTATAGAAGTTTTGGTCATTAATAATAGTATACATACAATTAAAAGAACCTACTATAATAATCCCCCATGTGTCTGTCAGCTTGTCATGCTGTGGGGGCTTGCATGTTGCTATGATGCTCAAAGTTATGCCACTAGTATCTTTGATACCAGCAAGGCCACCTATGGTGAATGCGGTTCAGCTGAGCTTCCAGACTAGGACAGACTAGAGAGAAGGGCCCCATAGCCCATTCCCAAAAAGAATTAGCCTTTGAATACCCTGTGAATAACAGACAAGCACTGTCAGATATAGTGCTGGAAAATGAGGTCCCGGGATGAAGCCATTGAAAAGACAACTGAGGAAAAGGTGCTTCCTCAAAGAAGAGTCGACCTTAATGATGGGAATGGAGTAAAGACCCTGGGCCCTCCATTTGCTGATGTGGCACACCTAAAAACGAGAAGAAAAAAATGGCTACAACAATAGTCTCAAACAAAAAAAGATTGTTTACGTGGCAGAGTGTCAGGTAGTGTTCAGTTCTGTTGTACATAGGGTCACTATGAGTTGGACCCAACTCAATGGTACCTAACAACAATAAATATAATCATAGTAACAGCTATCATTTATTGAACTTTTACATCCTGGGTACTTATATAGCTTACTTTGGATATAGTCTTCTTGTTGGTTGGTACCGTCAAGTCAGTGTCTGACTCATACGGACCCTAACTACAACAGATAAAGCATTATTGTTAGTGCTTCTCTGCTATTCATAGGGTTTCCAAAGGCTGACTGTTTTTTGGGAGTGGGTTGCTGGGTCCTTCTCCCAAGACTCCATCACCTGGTGTTCCTAGGCAGTCTCCTGTCCAAGTACTAACCAAGACCAACCCTGCTTAGCTTCTGAGATCTGACAGGATCAGACACCAAAGTGGTTCGGCTGCAGGAGTCTTAACAACTCTGTAAAGCCAGTACTTTAACTGGCCACATTTTATAAGAGAAGAGATTGGAATTCATAGAAGTTAAGTGTTTGAATCTCAGAACTCCTGAGGTTTTTTTTTTTTTTTTTTTCATGATTTAACAACTTGCTGCCTTCACCCATAGATAGCCTGGCTGTTTAGATATTTGTTCATGTTGCTTTTCTCCATTGTTGTGGTAGAAAGAACATAGTTTGAAGTTAAACAGATGGCTGATTTCGACACTTCCCTTTATTAGCAGTGTTATTTGGATTATTTAGTGCTCAGAATAAATCTCTGAGATAGGAACTGTTATTGTCTTATTTGGACATTCAGGAATCTAGAATTTGCTGGGTTTGGCTAACTTGACCACAGTCCTACTTAATATGCAGAGAAGCTACATAAGAACCCCTTTCTGTCAAAAGAGTCCAAATTCTATACTTTTAGTGATTTGGGTTAACTAAATGATTATACATATTCAAAATTATAATTTTGTAACTTGGAGATCATCTAAATGTCCTTTCATCTGGCAGGTAGGAAACGAAGGCCCAGATAGAAGTTAGCTCTTCTTATACTCATCTTTCAGATGAGGAGATGATAAAAGGAGGGCTGGTATCCTTAGGCTCTTTTTTGTTCCGGAGCTATTTAGTGGCTTGAAATGTTTCTATTGAAAAGGCCTTTGCTACCTCTCTTGATAAAAAGACTACTCACTCTTTAGACAGTGGTATAAAGGACACTATTGCATAATGATGAATACAGAGAAATTCTCTTTCTTTGGGTATCATTGGAGTGACTTTTATTTGCTGTGACCTTGGGTTTCTTTCATCATTAAGAGGGATATATTTTGTGTTTAAATATTACATTATTAATAATATTTGCCTGCTTGCAGTGTCATGATCAATTTTTCATATGCATCATTTCTTATGCAACATTACTTGCATTTCAAGCAGAGCCTCACCTTCACCTTTCCTCCCCTCAATGACAGTCTTCAGCTAGAAGAATGGCAGGCCTAAGACTCCTTATCCACATGAGACATCATAAATTCTTCTCGCGGTCAGCTCAAGATTATTTTCGGGATGGGTGCACCATGAGGCAGCTGTAAGGAAGTAGTTTTTTATCTTCCTAAACCTGAATCAGGGACTGGGGTTTAGCTCAGTTGGCAGAGCACCACTCTGCAGTCTCTGAGGTCCAAGGTTCGTTTCACAACACCACAAAAATGGGAGAAGGATGTGGCAATCCATTCCTGAGGCAACTGTGAAGCAATTGAAGACCCTCTGAGGGTCCCTATGAATCTGACACGACTCAATGGCACCTAACAACAACAACAACAATTTGAACCTTATACCAGAGGATCCAGGCATCAAAGCTATGTATGACCTTCCATTAACTTCCTGCTGCTATATTGTCTTATCTAAGTCTCCTTCCACTGCTCTCTACCTCCTCCTTCTATCTTTCCTTCTTCAAACATTCATTCAACACCTAAAATATACCAAGCGCTGTGAGAGAGGCTGGGAATAGAAGCAGAAGGAAGAAAAGGTTCTAGTTCTCAATGGATTTCCCCAACTTGATTGTGAGGGAGACATTCAAAGAATAATGTGATTGGCAGAATTGATCTAAGGAGATACAGGAATTTAACTATTTACTTGTTTGTTTGAAAGTCAGGACCAAGTTTCATTTTCCTTGAATTATATTTGTAATGCCCTTGTGAGTGAAATTTTACACTTGTTTTCTAGATTGGTTCATGGCATATTTCTCATTTTCCAGAACTCCAGTGAATATTTAAAACAGGAACAGGTATGTTTACCTTCAAGTTCCACCAATAAATCCAGTGGGTGGAAGTGACCTTAATTTCATGATTTGTACATGAAACTTTTAACCCCTTCTCTTATGCTGCTAAATGCTTCTTCTAACACTGCAAAGAGTGGGAATACCAGAGCATTTAATTGTACTAATGAGGAATCTGTACATTGTACATTGTAAAATGAGGAATCTGCCCCAGGAGGCAGTCATCCAAACAGAACAAGGAAACACTGCCTCATTAAAAGTCGAGAAAGATGTGCTTCAGGGCTGTATCCTTTCACCATACCATTTCAATCACTATGCTGAGCAAATAATCTGAGAAACTGGACTTTATGAAGAAGAATGTGGCATCATGATTAGAGGAAGACTCATTAACAATCTGCATCATGCAGATGACACAACTCTACTTGCTGAAAGTGAAGATTTGAAAGATTTATTGATGAAGATCAAAAAACACAGCCTTCAGTATAGATTGCATCTCAACATCAAGAAAACAAAAATCCTTACAGCTGGGTTGGTAAGCAACTTCATGATAAATGGAGAAAAGATTGAGGTTGTCCAAGATTTTGCTTTACTTGGTTCTACAATCCACAGCCAAGGAAGCAGCAGTCAAGAAATCAAAAGATGCATTACACTGGGAAAAGCTGTTGCAAAAGATCTCTTTAAAGTGTTGAAAAGTAAAGATGTCACATTGAAGATGAAGGTGCACCTGACTCGTGCTATGGTGTTTTCAGTTGTATCATATCATTGTGAAAACGGGACACTGAATAATGAAGACAGGTATAGAATTAATGTTTTTGAATTATGGTGCTGGAGACAAATATTGAATATACTATGGAGTGCCAAAAGAACCAGAAGATCTGTCCTAGAAGAAATGCAACCAGAGTACTCCTTGGAAGCAAGGATGGCTAGACTGTATCTTATATTTTTGGACATGTAATCAGGAGAGACCAACCTCCTGGAGAAGGAGATCATATTTAGGAGAGTGGCAGCTCAACGAAAAAAAGGAAAACCTTCAGCTAGATGGATTGATACAATGTCTGCAACAATTGGCTTAAACATAAATAAGATCATGTGTCTGGCACAGAATTGGAGAGTGTTTTGTTCCATGTCACTATGAGTCAGACTCAACTCAAAGGCACCTAACAACAACAACATGGTTGTAGTATCAGAAATAGATTGGAAGGAGCCACAGGCAGTCTTTCATCCCTAATTAAGTACCTTTTTGGATGCTTATTATGTACTCTGTCTACCTGTTAATCTGTCCTGAGGCTGAAAAGCAGAATGACTTGGTGGTCTAGAATGGAGGCCCTTTGAGAAAAGAGATAATTTCTGATTCATGTCTTGTTTCAGATAAGTCTTCAGATAAAAACACAGAGTAAACACTCAGGATGTTTGAGGAAAAAAGGACAGGGAGAAAAATGAAAGGAAGAGAAAGGAAGAGAAGGTATATTAGTTAGCTTTCCTGTCACTGTAACCAAATACCTAAGAGACATAATTTAGGGAGGAAAAACTTATTTGGGCTCATGGGTTCAGAGGGGCTTAGTCCCTCATGGCATGGGATGCATAGTGGAGCAGCTGAGCTCACATCACAGTGGGCCACAAAGCAGAGAGAGCTTACAAGATGGAGCTAGGGAAAATGTACCCCCAAGGACTCATCCCCAGTCTCCTATTTCCTCTAGCTAGGTCCTGTCCCACCTCCTGAAGTTTCTACACCTCCCAAAACAGCATCACTAGCTGAGGACTAAGCATTCAAATATATGAGCCTGTGGGGAACATTATATCCAATCCATAACATTCTGTCCCTAGTTTCCAAAGGCTCATATAGATCTCATAATACAAAATGCATTTAGTCTATATGTAAGAGTCACATAAGACATAGAGTCTTAGACATAGAGTCTTAAGTATTCCAACGTTGTTCAAAAGTCCAAGTTCAAAGTCTTCTCTGAGATTGAAGGTAAACTCCTAGCTGTGATCCCCTATAAAATAAAAAATTTACATACTTCCAACTTACAAAGAATAAATATTCCCATTCTAAAAGAGATCAATGGGAGCCCAGAAAGGAGGAATGGGTTCAAAGCAAGACTGAAACTCATCAGGGCAAACTTTAGATCATTTAGCTCCATGACACTACATCCAATGCATATGGTGTCCTGATGTGAGGTCCAAAGGCTCAGAAAGCTCCACCTCTATTATCTTGCTACTTGCAGCCCACATGGCCTCTGCTCTTTGAGGAGTTTTCCTATTTCTTTCTTTCACTATGAGCCAGAAAACACCTTTTCCTAGAAGCCTTATCTCTTAAACTCAGAATTCCTGAAGTCTTCTAGGAAATAGATATTAATAAGTATTGTTATATAAAGGAAGAATACATATTTAAAAAGTTCGAGAAGTAATGAATTAAAAATATATTAACTAGAATCCTAATAGAAGGACTTTTTTACAAGCCTAAAATATAGTAATACACATCGTAATTCTTTACAAGGATCAGTATATACATGCAACATTTCCTGAAATTATTTCACTATGTCCCTTTTCTCTCCCCTACCCTCCTTTTCCCAGAGTTGTTGTTGGTAGGTGCCACAGAGTCAAGTCCGACTCATAGAGACCCTGTGTACAACAGAACAAAACACTCCCTGATTCTGTGCCAGGCACATGATCTTATTTATGTTTAAGCCCATTGTTGCAGACACTGTATCAATCCATCTAGTTAAGGGTTTTCTTTTTGCATTGTTGTTGAGCTGTGTTCCTAGGAACTTATTTGCTCAATGCTGCCTCAAAGAATTTTAAGACAATGTTTCTATGTCCTGGTCACAACACAATTCCATAGATTCTCTGTTTACTTACTGAAGCATTGCATTAGCAACCTTTCTTTTTAACTATCAATAAGAGACAAATAAATAACAAAAATGATGAAAACTTGCCATGATCTCCCAGGCTTTGTTCATTTGTATACTTTTTTAATACTGTTTTGTATACTTTTTATACTGTTTTAAATTATACTTTTAGTCTTTAACTACTTGATTATTTCACAAATATTCTGGAGGAACTACTATTGGCCAGGCACAATGGTAGGCATTGCTGAAGTGTAGGACTGGAAATGGGGGAGCAGTCCAACTTTCAGTTACATTTAAAGTGATAAAAATCTACAGGATAGTATGAGAGTTAATTACAAGATCATTTACTACAGCTTTGAGTGATCAGAGAAAGGTGGCTAGAGAAAACGAAGTTTTTGATGGAATCTAACAGATAAATAGGATTTAGCCAATTGAAGGCAAGTAGTTGAGAAGAATGAGTCTATAGGCAAAAGAAAACAATCTGCAGAGATATCAAAGAAGCAGGTTGAAAGGAGCTCAATGAGCTGAAAGATAAAATGAAAAATGTCACATTTATTATAGCAAATTTAGAAAGTACTGACGAATAAACATGAAATCAGAAAATCCCCAGAAACTTCTCTTATAGAGTACTTGATATTTAAGCCTATTTTAGTCTTTTTCCTATACATTTTTCCTTACATAGCAGAGCTTACAATTTATATAAAATCCTGTAGTTTGTTCCTACTATGCCATTGTGAGTGTAAATTCAAATGGCAAAAGATTACTTTGAAGCTTCCTTTTTAATTACTGGTCATATTTCTGTCAATGAGACCTGTAATAACACTTCAGCTATATAGGAGGGATGACAATTCTCAGAGCAATCTTCAGATGTTTTCTTTTGTTATCACTCTGGTGAGGAGATTCCATAATTAAAATATTAGCTATACATGCTTTAAATGCACCTGGCTAAGTCCACCTCTAAGGTATGCAGGGACCAAGGCAAATATGTTGTTGTTAGGTGCTGTTGAGTCATATCTGACTCATAGTGAACCTCTGTACAACAGAATGAAACACTATCCAACACTGCCACGCACACAATCTGTTTTCTATATTTAAGCCCATTTTTGCAGCCACTGTGTCAATGCATCTAGTTGAGGATTTTTCTTTTTTTGTTGACCCACCACTCTCTCAAACATGATGTCCTTCTCCAGGGATTGGTCCCTCTTGACTACATGTCCAAAAACATAAGATGCAGTCTAGTTATCCTTGCTTCTTTGGAGCACTCTGGTTGCACTGGTTCTAGGAAAAATCCATTGTTTCTTTTGGCAACTCATGGTATATTCAATATTCGTCTCCAGCACCATAGTACAAAAGCATCAATTCTTCTCCTGTCTCTCTTATTCAGTGTCCAGCTTTTACAATTATATCATGTGACTGAAAATACGATGGCATGAGATGTCACATCTTCATCTTCGGTGTGACATCTTCACTTTTAAACACTTTAAAGAGATCTTTTGCGACAGCTTTTCCCAATGTAATGCATCCTTTGATTTCTTCACTGCTGCTTCCATGGGTGTGTATTGCAGAATCAAGTAAAGCAAAATCTTAGAAAACACTAATCTTTTCTCTGTTTATCATGAAATTTCATACTGACTCAGTTGTAAGAATTTTTGCTTTCTTGATGTTGAGACATATCTATACTAAATGCTGTGTTCTTTGATCTTCATCAGTAAATGTTTCAAATCTTCACTTTCAGCAAGCAGAGTTGTGTCATCTGTATAACATCAGTTGTTTATGAGGCTTTCTCCAATCCTGATGCTGCATTCTTCTTCATAAATCCTAACTGCTCAGCATAGAGATTGAAGAGGTGTGGTGAAAGGATGTATCCCTACTGCACATATTTCTTGACTTTTAACCATACAGTGTTTCTTTGTTCTGTTCAAAGGACTACTTCCTGGTCCGTATACAGATTCCTAATGAATACAATTAAGTGCTTTGGTATTCCCGTTCTTTGCAATGTTATCCATAATTTGTTATGATCTACACAATCAAATGCCTTTGAATAGTCAATAAACATGGAAAGATATCTTTCTGGTATTCTCTGCTTTTGGTTCATACCTGTCTGACATCAGCAATGATATCACTGGTTCCATGCCCTCTTCTGATTCTGGCTGGATTTTCTAGCAGTTCCATGTCAATATACTGCTATAGTTGCTTTTGAATTATCTTTAGCTTGTGTGTGATATTAATGATATCATTCAGTAATTTCCACATTCGGTTGTATTCCCTTTCTGGGGAATAGGCACAGATATGGATCTCTTCTATTCAGTTGGCCAGGTAGCTGTTTTCTAAATCTCTTGGTGTAAACAAGTTAGCACCTCCAGTGTGGCATCTGTTTGTTAAAACATGTAAATTGGGATTCCATCAATTTCTGGAGTCTTATGTTTCACCAGTAGCTTCAAGGCAGCTTCCACTTCTTCCTTCAGTACCATTGGTTCCTGATCATATGCAACCTCTTCAAATTGTTGGTCATCTGCCAATTCTTTTTGGTATAATAACTGTGTATCCCTTCCATCTTCTTTTGGTGTTCCTGTGCCATTTAATAATTTCTCTGTGAATCCTTCAGTATTGCCATTCAAGGCTTGAATTTTTTTCTTCTATTCTTGAAACTTGAGAAAAACAGAACATGTTCTTTGTTTTTGGTTTTCTGTCTTCAACTCTTTGCACATGTCATTATAATATTTGATTGTGTCTTCTCATGCTGCCCTTTGAAATCTTCTGTTTAGTTCTTTAATATCGCCATATCTTCCTTTTACTTTAGCTCCTTCACATTCAAGGGCAAGTTTCAGAGTTTCTTTTGACATGTAATTTAGTGTTTCCTTTTTCTCCTCTCTTTTTAGTACCCTTTTGCTTTCCTCATAAATGGTGTGTTTGATGTTCTGCCACAACTCCTCTGGTCTTTGATCATTAGTGTCTAATGCAGCAAACCCTTTCTTGAGTTGGTCTCTGAATCCGGTGGGATATACTCAAGGTCATACCTTGGCACTTCTACATTTGATATACTTTCTTCACTTTCAATTTGAACTTGCTTATGAGCAGTTGATGGTCTAATCCACAATCAGCATCTGGTCTTGATCTGACTTTTCCATCATCTTTTTCCACAAATGTAGTCAATTTGATTCCTGTATGTTCAATCTGGTGAGTTCCATGTGTATAGTTACCATTTTGGGTTGTGGAAAAAATGTATTGCAATGAAAAGGACTTTGGTCTAAAAAAATTCTATCATGTGATCACTAGGATCATTTCTGTCATCAAGGCCATATTTTCCAGTACATCCTGACCTCATGTTCGACCTATTTCAGATTGCAGAGACTGGTAGAAATCTTCCCTATCTTCATTGATAGCCTTAGTGGTGGGTGTATAAATTTGAATAGTAGTCATATTAACTGTCCTTCCTTGTAGGCATATGGATATTATTCTATCACTGATAGCATTATACTTCAGGACAGATCATGAGATGCCTTTTTTGATGATGAATGCAGCCCCATTTCTCTTTAACCTGCCATTTCTGGCATAGTAGACCATATGATTATTTTATTTATACTGACCCATGCAAGTGTGTTTTAGCTCACTGATGCCAAGAATGTCGATGTTTATCTGCTCCATATCCCTTTTGACAATTTCTAATTCCTACTTTAATTCTACATATGTCCCATATTCCAATTATTAATGAATGTTTACAGTTGTTCCTTCTCCTTTTGAATTGCACCACACCAACAGATGGAGATCCCTGGGGCTTTACTCCATTCTCACCATTAGGGTCAACTCTCTTTGAAGAGGCAGCTCTTCCCCAGTCATCTTTTGAATGCCTTCCAACCTGGGAGGTTCATTTTCCAGCACTATATATGACAGTGTTTCTCTGCTACTCATAGGGTTTTCAATGGTTAATTGTTTTGGGAGTGGATTATCCATGTCCTTCTCCCTAGTCTGTCTTAGTCTGGAAGCTCTACTGAAACCTGTCCCCCATGGATGACCCTGCTGGTATTTGTAATACAGCCCTCACAGTATGGCAAACTGACGTGTGTGTGTGTGTGTGTGTGTGTGTGTGTGTGTGTGTGTGCGCGTGCATATTTATTTATATAAATACAAATATTTTAAAATTTTTATGAGGCCTCTCTATATATAAACAATTTGATTAAAAATTTTATTACAAAATTTACATACCCATAAGAGGTTCATGATTTTAAATGGAGATTCAGAGTAATACAGAGAAAAGATATTTCTGTGTTTCTTTATTGTTCAGGTAATGCATGTGCAGCATCCAGGCATCGACTTTTCATGTTTTCATTGTCAAATGCAGGCTGAGGTTTAGCTCAATTGGTTGAGTGCTTGCTCTGTGGGCTTCCTGGCCCTGAGTTCAATCTCTAGTACCACAAAAACAGAAGGATCTGGCAGCCCACTCCCCCCAAAAATCCTGAAACAGTCAGCCCTTGAAAGCCCTAGGAATAGCACAGAAGTACTGACATAGTACCAGGCATGACACGGTATCAGGGAAGTGTTTCATTGTGTTCTACATAGAGTTGCTATGAGTCAGAACCGACTCAACGATACCTAACAACGACAACTTTGTCAAACGCATGTTTCCTGGCTAGTTTCATATCTACCACGTGGAGTAAAAGGTAGCAACACTGATACTACTCAAAATACACAGATCTTCAAAACATGTTGTTATCAAAACAATATAAACCTTGCCCCTGTAATTTCCTACTACCACTTATTAGTGCTGGTTATATTATTACTGGGCTGGGATTTAGCTCAGTTGGTAGAGCACTGCACTGCAGTCTCTGAGGTCCTGAGTTCAATTCCCAGCACCCCAAAAATGGGAGAAGGACCTGGCAATCCATTCCCAAGGCAATCCCAAAATAGTCAGCCATTGAAAACCCTATGAGGGTCGCTATGAGTTGGATACCAACTCAGCGGCAACTAACAACAATATTATTACTCCTGATGGTTCGTCATTCATGGTGCCCACAGAAATACTGGTTTCTAACTCTGTCAAAGATTTCTGTGATGCTGTGTTGATAAGCACACAGTGCTCCATATGCTGAGTATATGGAATAATGTGAATGATAATTTATTTTCTAGTCATATTAAATATACCACTCAGAATCATATAGCATAAACATAGATCAACACATCTTCCAAGCATGTTTTCTCTACAATTCTTTGGCCTTAGGTCTTAGTTACTGCATGCCTGGAATATTCTCTCCTTCAGCACGATATTAACTGCCTTCTGCATGCCTTCATGCCTTCAGTGGGCAGAATCCGCAAGGGGCCCACATGTTAAGACAAAATAATTCCATTCATATAAAATTTGTTCTCATTTGATACACCTTATTTCTGACCCAGGAGAGCAAAACACTCACACATGGATTGGAAACATCAAAAAAGGCTTATTGGAAATGCAGAGTAAAAGTTTCAAAAGATTTTTTCAAAAGACAGGCATGAGATAGGCATAGCCACTTCTGAGGGACACCATACCACTGTAGAGGGAGTGGTAACTGCATAGAGAGAAGGGATACAATGTAAAGGATACCTGATTTCACCCAGGCTGCCTTCAATTACTGTAAACCTAGAGGCAGCACCATGGTTAGACTTTATTCAAGATTCAATGCTTAGGCCAACTCACAGCTCAAATTCAGAAGTCATGGTAGGCTCACCACCACTGTCAGTAGCCCAGACCTCATACTTATCCCATATCCAACATGAATTGAAAGTCACCCAAAATCAGTATCTTGGCACTATTCTGGTAGCCCAATTTTGCATGATCCTATGAAATAAATTCCATTGCAGCTAACAGAAGTGATCTGCTTCCCTGCTCATTGTCCTAGAACTAGGACCTGGAACAACACCATAACCACAAATCTGGACCTCCTCAGAGCATCTGCATCTGTGGAATAAGGGTAGAGAGAGGGAGAGCACCATGAATATAAGAAAGGAGGGCTGGGAGGACCCTGCCCAATTGTCACTACCAGCCCTGGTTGATGTCAAATACCAGAGGAGGACTTAGAAGATTTCAGATTAGGCATTTCTAGTGGCAAAGACCCAGAAGACACTAGACTGGACTCAGGATAACTTGCTTCAGCTTCATAAAGAACCCAAACACTGGAAAGGCACTTAGACATTTTTTGAAATGCCACTCCAATGTGTGGGACCAGAGACAAGGTCTCAATTACCAATGTCAAAAGGCATTACTGAGCTTGGCCCAGAAGTTTCTGGCTCAGTGACAGTCCTAAAGAAATGATTCCCACCTCCCCCTCAGAAGTATGTCCTCAGCAGGCAGGTAGGTTGTTACATGGGAGCTGAGTACATTCACTTCAGAGAAACATATGTGATTTACACTATTCTAAAAGAAAAGCCATGGTCCTCTAACAGAAATGGCCAAATTCTGCAAACCACCATGTAAATATCCTAGTGATGAGTCTCTCACTTTACAATAGATAATATCATTAATAATTAACAGTAGTAACAAGAGAAATAAATGTGATAGTTAAAGTATATTGAATACCTACTATATTAGAGGAACATATTAGGTACTTTATGTATGTGTAACCTTTAATTCTACTATAGTCCTACAAAGTAGTTATTATCTCCACTGATAATAGGAAGAAAAGAAGGCTCAGAAAAGTGAGGTGATTTTCCCAAGTCAAGCAGCTGATGAGTGCCAACAACAGGTCCACAAGATTTTGTAATGGAGGTTCTTTGCATTGCATTTTACTGCCTTTTCTAGGTCAGTTTGAAAATGTTCTTTGAGGGTGCAGAAAGACAGCCCTGATTGGGGCACAGACTGAGGCTGGAAGCAGCTTGCATGACCTGAGGTTCCTCTCTCCCAGCCTAAGACCTGGCCAGGGTGTTTTGTCACTCCTCTCTCTCCTTTGCTTGAAACACTATCCATCTTTTAAGTCTGTAGGTTCTCTGCTTTTCCCAAGCATACTGTTGGATTTTGTTTTCCTGATTGCTTTTGTACATCAGCAGTTCATGCCTCAGTGGGCTATTATTATGCTTCTTGGCCTCTTTAAGCAAACAAGCATGTGAAACCTCCTAGTAGATAAACTTCAAACTATTGGCTTGAAAGAACGGTTTTCACTGATACCTGAAAACGACAACTTTCCTTTTCTCATGAGGTTCTGTGGAAATTCAGAGATCTGGAAGCTAGTTACTCTGTAACCTTGGTCAGATTATTGCCTTTCTGTGGGTGTGGGATTTTTCCTGTGTGAAATAGGGGTGAGGATAGGAAATTGGGAGTGGATAAGATCTAGTGGCAAATTCTTATCCCATACTCTTTCTCAAATTGATATACTGCAATAGCATGAAGTTGGGCACATATATCTTGAAATGAAAGAACATAGGCTTTGGAATCACAGAGCCTTGAATTTGAATCATCCCTTTCTGCTTGTATCTATATGTTCTGGGAAAATTCATTTAAACTTTTTGGTAATGCAGGCATTTGTATGCTGTATCAAGAGTCTCTGGGGCATGCATTTGAGATATAACACTGCAGACTAGTTAAGACTAGCAAAAACAATTTTTGAAACTTTTCCTTGCAGCCATCTGTGGAGAGAAGGGCCTTCTCTTACTCTGCCCCTTATTTCCCCTCCCTCACTGAGGTTGCCCCCTTGCCCTTATGACTCTTCTATCAGGTCAGAGGCATTATCTTTGTGCTGCCTTCAGCACTCCAAGCTTGTTGGAGCTGATAAATTATGACTCCCTCTGTCACCAATTCTCTTACTTTTAGCTTCAAAGTGTTGAGTTCCCTGGCTACTCACTGTTATTGGGCTGCTCACTGCTACTGGGTGGTTCCTTCATAGTCAGAATTTTAGGCTGGCTATAATGGTAATGGATAAGGCAGACAAATGGCAAAAACTCTGTTTTGGATCCCTATCATAGGAACCTGGCATAGCCTCTCAGGCCCCATCATACTCTCTGGAGTGGCTTTGGGGCATTCCTCAGTATTCTACTCATGTGTTCAGAGCAACAGTGCCCATGTGCCAAGTGTATGTGATGAGATGGTACACTCACTACCATCACCCTACCTCTTGGCTACCAACTCCTCACTCTCCTGGCCATCCACCTGTGGGGGAGGATTTTTTTCTCAGTTTAATGCTTTACCTTTCAACTTACATTTGTTTACTTGCTTATTAAGTCATTTATTAAATCAGACACTCACCTTTTTAAAAAATTGACGATGCTTCTGGAACAATAACAAACACATTGATTTTTTTGACCTTCCCAATGCTAAGGACTTTAAATAGATGATCTCTCTTATTGTGGTTAGATCTATAGATTCTTTAGCCAAAATATGTGGGCCCAAATCTTTAATCTTCTCCTTAAAGCTATGTGACTTAAGGCCAAATGCTTAACCTTTCTGGGCTTTCTTCATCTATATAATAGGGACATAAATGCTACCTATAGTATAACAGTTGCCTCAGGAATAAAGGAGATAATACACACAAAACACTTAGAACAGGACCTGACACATAGTAAAAATCAATGTAAATCAGCTGTTATTTCTAAAATGCAAAGCAATTCTATAGATACTATTATTATCCTTGTTGGTGGATGTAAATACTGAGGTTAAGAAAGGTTTAGAAAATTTCCAAATTCAAAGAACTGATAAATGGTAGAGTTTGTATTCAAAACCAGGGAGTGTCTTTAATTTATAATCTATAATTTATGAAGCAGAGGCCTGGGAGGGGGTTGTGTGGCAAAGTAGTGGGTAAAAGATAATGTAAGATTAAACAAAAGAAAAATATGGACAAACCAACCATCCAAAAAGAAAAAAAAAAAAGAAGAAGAAGAAACTAGCTGTTTCAGATATTTAAAGATTATTCTTCCCTGACCTTACCCTCTAACTACACTCTTGACTTTCTGAAATGACCCTTTCAGTCTATGACTTTCTAAAAGGATCTTCCTTCTAGCCAAGGTCCAGATTCCTCCAGCCCTTGCTTTTATCGTTTCCCTTTCCTGGAATGCCATTTATACCTGTTCTTCAATTTGCCTGGGCTGATCCCATCCTGTCTTTCTTTTGTTAACTCCAGTCACCTTCTCCCCTAACCTTTTCTATTCAGCCATGACATGCTCTCTCTAGGGTTTCCCCATCATGTCTTGTTCTACCACCATTCCCATAGCCTTTGCCCCCTATGTGACTTCAGCCAGAATTCAGGCAGAATTCTTTTTCTGCCTCTCTGCCACTCTACCTGGAAAAAAACTATTACTCTCTTTTCACAACCTTCCTCTTCTGTGATGTCTTCTAGGGCTCTGCAGGCAGAGATAGTCAATCACTGTTCTGTGTTGTTCTTCCTCCTAAACTCATCCCTCAACTGGGTAACTGGTTATCACCCAGTTATCATTGTTTCTCAGACTCTGTCAGGTTAGTCCTTAAAGTCAAATACCATGCCTCATTCATGTGAGGCTTTCTAGCACCTGGTATAGGTCTGAAGGATCAGCAGGTAGTATGTATGTATATATATTTGTGTGTGTGTGTGTGTGTGTGTATGTGTGTATCAGGTAACTGAATAAATTTTCACTAAAGTGACCTGGGCCTTTCAGCATGACTATGAGATAGTCAGAGATAGTAGGGGATTAATTCTCAATGATAGACTTAGCTTGTTTCTAAATGCAAGTATTTGGATGTAGACTCCCTGCCCTCCTTCTGTAGCTCCTTCCCATTCTCCTTTTCTACTTTACTGCCTTCTTTCCTTTTTGCCTTCCTTCTTTCTATAAGTGGTGAAATGCCTATTTTGTGTTTAATGTTGGAATACAGAAGGACAATCTTTACTTCTTCTGCCACATTGAGGCAGGACAGAAAGAAAGGGAAAATTTAGAGGACAAGAGAAGGAAAAGAAGCTCCCATGCTGAAATCTGGCTACATCTCCTACTGGCTGAAAGTTAGCAACTTTTACTCAAGGAATCTATTTACATCTCCCAGTGGCTGAAAGTCAACAATGTCAACACAATTGACAAGATCAGTGAAGATGATCTATATGGAGACAATGCTCATCTTCCTGTGGGATCTCTAACAAGAGTGTTAGAAATAACAGGAAGACTATGCTTACTTAGGTCTTGAATGCTTGTGGCCTTTGAGTTTAACCTTATTAGCACTGCTCTGTGATCCCCAATCCTAAATACTGCACATTATAAAACCACCTTATAATTTCATTTACAAAAGGAAATTCTTTAATATAAGAAAAATAAACTAGCTCTTTAGTTTGTACTTAATTTTTTAACTTTACTTAATTTTGAACTTTGCATCTTCTATGAACATGGTTATAAATTATATCCTTAGAACAATGTAGCTTCAATGCCTACAAAAAACCTACATATATTGTTAAGACACTCGGGTCTGATTTTCTCTCTTGAGATGCCTGCATCCATATGGACATGTACATTACTCCCTTAAGTGTCTCTTTTTCTTTCCAAATACCCATGCTTAAATCTAAAGCATATACTATCTCTTATCTCTGTTGAATAAACTCACTAACTTTATTTCACTCTGACTAGTGCTGAAATTCTTTCCTGTGACAGAGCCAAGGACCCAACTTTACCTTAGTGGATGTTCCTAGGAAGGGGAGCTCCTCAGGTTATGGGCAGCAGTGCTTGGCTGTGTTTCCCACTGCTGATGACAATATTACACCTTTGTAAGGTCTCTTTGGTGATGGGCCTGCTGAAGCACCCAAAGCATCCAAAGGTCCCATCCTCTGAAATAGCCCTCTAAAAAGTCCCTCAGACCATCCCCTTCTGCCTTTCACAGAGGTCTAATATAGCCCCTGGTGCCTATCGATAGCCATAGTCAGCCAGCAGCACACTGACTCAAACCTTTTCCCTAATATTCTTTCCATGGGTTCTAGAACAGGGCAGGTAAACAGGATTCAGAGCGTTTTCTCACTTGTTGCCTCATATCATGATCACCCTGGCTGATAGAGAGGCTAAGACAGGGTACAATCTATCCCTTACAGACAGGAAAACCAAGGCT
Source organism: Pedetes capensis (assembly GCA_007922755.1). Taxonomy (NCBI): domain Eukaryota; kingdom Metazoa; phylum Chordata; class Mammalia; order Rodentia; family Pedetidae; genus Pedetes; species Pedetes capensis. The sequence goes on along the minus strand of VMDO01010687.1, from coordinate 22,003 downwards.
CAGAGACTAGACTGCATCTTATGTATTTTGGACAGGTTGTCTCGAGGGACCAGTCCCTAGAGGAAGACATGATGTTTGGAAGAATGAATAAAAGGAAACAGATTTTCCCTCAAGTTAGGTCCAACTCATAATGATCCTATGTACAACAGAATGAAAACACTTACTTGATATCATGCCATGTACATGTACCTTGCTGGTAGAGAGGCTAAGACAGGGTATAATCTATCCCTCACAGACAGGAAAACCAAGGCTCAGAGAAGCCATGAGAGTAGTCAGTCACTGTTCCAGTCTGTGCATGGGTCTAGTGAAATGCATTTCACATGGATGACCTCTCTTTTTCACTAGCAGAACCATTTTTCAATAGCATTAAGACTATTTTAAACTAGAGAACCAGCTCAGTCTCGGTTGTCAAATGGCATATGGAGATAAAATGGTGAGAGAGTTGCTGCTGGGAAAATAACACCTTCAGGATTGTGTCCTAAAGAGCAGTAATTCCAGTAATTGCTGACTTGTACATCTTTATTTTTGTTTTTCTGCTTTGCTCCCCATGCTTTAATGTATGTAGATGGTTTGGACTGGCTCTTTTCTGAGGAGATTTGTGAGTTAGTTTTCCTTTTACACGTAAGGTTTCTGAGTTAGACTCAAGAATACCCTAGGAACTCCATTCATTCATCATGTTATCACATTTTCCTGAGTACCTGCTGCAAGCCAGATCCTGTCTGGACACTGAGGATGTGAAAAGCTTAGCATATGTCTTGCCCTCATGGAGACTGCAGTGCAATGGCAGAGACAGACCTAACTGCAGCAAATGCAACTGATGCAATGATAGACACAATTATACAAAGTTTGCTTACAGGCACAGAAGATAAAGGAACCATTTTATAGGGGATGTCAAGAAAGCCTCCCACCTACAGCAAGCGTTGAGTCTTGGGAGATTCGTGGATTCATGAAGATCTTTACCTGAGTGTTGAGAAGCAGGAAGTTGATTTCAGGCAAAGGCAGCAGCAGGTGCTCAGAAGTAACAATTTGATGTTTTCCAGGAACAATAAACAACAGATTCAGAATGGCTTCCCTCCCAAACTTTTTGTTGTTGTTTGTTTCTTTGGAGTTTTGTTTGTTTGGTTGTTGTTGTTGTTGTTTTGAGACAGAATCTTAATGTGTATCCCCAGTTGGCCTAGAACTCACTTATACAGATCAAGCTGGCCTCAAACTCATATTGATCCTTCTGCCTTAGCCTCCTGAGTGCTGGGATTATAGGTGTGTACCACCAACCAAATGAATAAAACCTGAAGAGAAATAAGATTAGATAAGTAGGGTGGTGAGAAAGGGGCATATATCAAACAATAGTTGTCCTGAGGGGAATGAAGGGTGTCAGAAAGGGAGTGACAGTTACTATTTAATGTATATGACTATTAGGACTAGAAGAGAATGAAAGTGGAAGACCTGGGTTCTGTTTATTTTTCTTAAAATACAGATTTGGCGAACAGATTTGCCCTCAAGTTAGGTCCAACTCATAATGATCCTATGTACAACAGAATGAAACACTTACTTGATATCACGCCATGTACATGATCTTTTTTATGCTTAAGTCCATTGTTGCAGCCACAGTGTCAATCCATGTACTTGAGAGTTTTCCTTTTATTCATTCTCCCAAACATCATGTCTTCCTCTAGGGATTGGTCCCTCGTGACAACCTGTCCAAAATACATAAGATGCAGTCTAGCCATCCTTGCTTCCAAGGACCACTTACACTTCTAGGACAGATCTGTTGATTTTTTTGGCAACTCATGGTATATTCAATATTGGTCTCCAGCACTAAAATCCAAAAGCATCAATTCTTCTCCTATCTCCCTTATTCAGTGTTCAGCTTTCACAATCATAAGATGTGACTGAATACACCATGGTATGAATCAGGCACGCTTTCATTTTCAAGGTGATATCTTCACTTTTCAACACTTTAAAGAGGTCTTTTGCAACAGCTTTTCCCAATGCAATGCATCTTTTGCTTTCTTGACTGCTTCTTCTGTGGGTGTTGACTACAGAACCAAGTAAAGCAAAATTTTGGACAACCTCAATTTTTTCTCCATTTATCATGAAGTTACTGACCTACTTTCAAAAACTTTTATTCTCTTGATGTTGAGGTGCAATCCATATTGAAGGCTGTGTTCTTTGGTCTTCATGAACAAGTGTTTCAAATCCTCTTTACTTTCAGCAAGTAAAATTTGTGTCATCTCCATATTGTAAGTTGTTAATGAATCTTCCTTCTATCCTTATGCAATATTCCTCTTCATAAAGTCTAGCTTCTTAGCTTATTTGCTCAGCATAGAGACAGAAGAAGTATGGTGGGAGGAACAGCCCTGACAGACACTTTCCCTGACTTTAAACAAAGCAGTGTTTCCTGGTTTTGCCCAAACAACTGCCTCCCGGTCCATATATGTTCCTAATGGATACAATTAAGTGCTCTGGTATCATTTTTTGGCACTGTCTGACAGTGGTTTTCTGGTGTTCATAGGGTTTTCAATGGCTACTTGTTCCAGGAGTGGGCTTCCAGGTCTTTCTCCCTAGTCTGTCTTAGTCTGGAAGCTCAGCTGAAACATATCCATCCTGGGTGACCCTGCTGGTATCTGAATATGAGTGGCTTGGCTTTCAGTATCACAGCAACATGCAAGCCCTCACAATACGGTAAACTGATAGACAAGTGATGAATTTAAATCATTTTCTCAGTACGCCCATGAGGGCAGGTATTATTTCATTTTTTTTTTAGTGGAAACTAAGGCTTAAATAGTTTTAACAACTTGTCCAAAGTCACTCAACTAGTGACTATTATAGCAAGAATTAGAATTTAAGTATTCATTAGTCTAAATCTTACATTCTTCTGTACACATTGAGTTTTTGGTCTAAGTTCCTCTATGAAATACCTGGACATGCTAACTTTGTAAAGAAAAGAGGTTTATTTAGTTCATATTCTGGAGGCCGAAAGTCCAAGATTGGGCAGCCCCATTGGTTCAGCCTCTGGTGAGGGTCTAATGACATTATGGTGGGAGCATCTGTGAGAGTGACAGATCCCATCACCGAACAGGAAGCCAGAGAGCACTTCAGAGGTCAGGCTGGCTCTTATGAAAACACACTCTCCTGAAAACTTAAGAGTCCTACAAATGCTACCTTAATCCCTTCTGAGGGCAACTCGCTCAATTGTAACAGGCATTTATAAACTGACTTTACTAAAAAACATTGACTCTTCACTTGGACCCACAAGTGTCCTGTTCCAGACCCCCAAGAGGAATCTGAAGGTCTCCAGCCTTGTCCTAACCTGCAACCACTTTGAATTGGGGAAACTTTAATCAATAAAGATCTCTTTGACAAGAGACTGCAAATAATCCCTCCAAAAATGATAGCTGACAACAATAATAGCTTCCTGTAATCACCCTGCAAAACGAGAGCTGAAATCAATTCAGAGCAAGACTGCTTAATTATGTATACCTTTTCCCTGTGTTCCCAGTCCCTCCCTACTTGAATCTGAAGCTCATGTAAGTTCCATGAAGACAGACTTGGGGTCACAGGATTCCTTTTTCTGTTCCTCTTTCCAATGTACACATAAATCAAAACTCCTTTCTCTTATTTGTCTCAGCATATTGGGATGGGTGGCCGAACCTATTTCTGGGAATCAAGACTTCACTCTAAAGTCCCATAACACAATGCCCTAAGGACCTCCACTAGTCTCCAGCTTTCATACTGTCTCTCAACCCTGCCATCCCGGGGACCAATCTTTGAAAACGAGCCCCTGTGTGACAAATCATGGCATTGAGAAGGAGAACAGTGAGGCAAAGGAGACAGAAATATTTGCAGATATGAATAAACACAGCATGTTTGAGAGAATAAGGAGGCCTTCCCAGCTGAAAAAAGAGGAAATAGGTTTAAGATCATTGACAATTTTGATCAAAAAGTCTTGAGTATCACACAACAGTTTTATTTTGTTCTTTACTTACAGGCATGAGTAGAAAGACCTTGATGAATAGATAAAGCTGTTTTGGGGGGAAGACTAGGCCAAATGAAGAATAAAGAAAAGCAATAACCTAAACAACTTTTTTGTTTACTTACTTTCATTAAAAAATGGGCTTAAATAACACATTTTATTACTCTGTTTTTATCTTTTAAGACACTAGATTCCTAGACCTTATAGCCAGAAGAAAATTTAGTCTTTATAGCCCTCAAATTATTAGAAGCTGCACCTTTTTTATGGTCATCATGTTAGGTTCTGAGAGGGACTTAAGCCTTAATTCCTAGCCTGGTTTCTTGCCAGTCACTTTCCTGTAATTGCACTGAATCACTAGAACTCTTGCTTGAAATGTTCTTCCTTCCTTTTTGTAACCAATATTACACCCAACCATTAAGTCTCACACTTTCATTATGTGCCCACCTTCACTTAGGCAGATCTAAGTACTCCTTCTTTCTCTATTTCCACTGGTTTCTCATTACACTTAAAGTAACATGGAAGGTTGTTATTGTAATCTATAAGGTCCTATAATTTGATCTCCGCCTATCTCTCCAACTTCATGTTCTTTTTCCCTCCCATTTCTCGTTAAAATTTAGCCACACACTAGAATTCTCAGTGTTCTCAAATATTCCAAGTTTATTTCCTGTATCGCCTGCCGCTGTAGCCTTGTGGCATCCGATCCCGTCAGATCTCGGAAGCTAAGCAGGGTCGAGCCTGGTTAGTACCTGGATGGGAGACCGCCTGGGAACACCAGAAGCTGTAGGCTTAAAAATCAATCTGCTATTGAAAACCCTATGAACAGCAGAGAAGCACTGACAATAGTGTTTCCCCTGTTGTACAGAGAGGGTCGCTATGAGTCAGATACCGACTAGACGGCACCTAACAACAACAACAATTTCCTGTATCAGGGGCCTGGAAGGAATTTGAGGAGAATTTAATAAAAGGACAATTTACAAGGGTGTTGGCTGGATATAAGGAAGATACAAGATATAATATTTAGAGCTAGTCATATTAGGTGCTATTACCACCCAAGTCCTTAAGTGGCAAAGGGAGTAACCCAGTCTTTTTTAGATCTTAAAATACGGGAATTCTGTTGAGAGGATCACCTGATAATAGTTAAGAAAGCTAAATAATGGAACACAGCTAGGCTAAGGTGACTTGAAAAGGAAGGAGCCACAGAAGTGTGCAATTAAAAGATGCTCTCTTCCCCCGTTCCTATATCCTGCCAGAACTTTCTGATGTCTAACCCTAACCTGGAAGATAAAGGGCAAGAGACTCCTTTTTATTTAGTGGATTGGACCAGTTGTCAAAATCAGAATTTCCTAAGGCTCATCCCAGTACATATAGGTCAGCCATCTGAGGCAAAGAGCAGAGCTGATAAGGAAGGAGAGTAGATCTAGAGAAGCAAACACAAGATATCCAGCATAGTCTCTCCATTCAGAACATACTTCCCTTGATTTTCGGGTAATTTTCTGGTTATTTTTTTCTCAGCTTGAGTGTTATCTCTTCACAGAGTTCTTCCTTGACAACATAGTCAAGAATTGCATAACCACAAACACCAGTATCACTATGATATCACTATGGTAGATTTTTCTCATAGTATTTGTCACCATCCAAACTTATCTAATTTATTTTTATTATTAAAATTAATTTTCTTTCTTGCTTCACTGGAATATAAGCTTTATGTAAGTAGGAGTCTTGGTTGATTCACTACTGTATTGCCAGCACCTAATGCAGTGCCTGATGCATAGACAACACTCAGTAATTCTTTATTAAATAAATAGATAAATGCATTACTCTTTCTTTCCATAGATACTAATACTTTTTTCATTAACATTATTATAGTCTTAATTATGTTATAGTCATTTAAATACCTTTCTTTGGTGAGCTTAAGAAAAACAACATTATTTTATTCTTTTATCTCCAGAATCTGGTAAAGGGTCTGGTACATTGTTGGGGATTACTTAAATTTTGTTAAAAATGAAATAACAAAAAGAAAAAAAGAAGAAAAGAAAGAAGGAAAGAAAGAAAAGGAAGAAAGAGAGAGAGAGAGAAAGAGGGAAAAATAAAAGCAAGATGGAAACTTGAATACTGGGTACCAGCTCCAGAGGATTCTATTTGAGCTCAAAAAACTCTCCCATGTTTTTACCTAATTGTTGCCTGCTTGGAGCTTGTCACCTCAGCTCCTACAGGAATGAGTACCTCTCCCATTTGATCTTCCAGAGCAAGAGGCCTTGACCCCAGAGTCAGGGACAAGTATAACTGTTAAGAGCCTTGGCCTTACAATAGGAGGTGAGTGGTCAGTGTACTTCATCTGTATTTACAGCCACTCCTCATCTCTTGCATTACCATCAGAGCTCTGCCTCTAGTTTCTAGAAAGATTGTCTTCCATGAATCCCACCCCTGGTGCCAAAGAGGTTGGGGAAACTGCTCAAGAGCATTATCACATTCTCATTTAGTGTTTATTCTTCTTGCTTTAGATTATTTCTAATGAAACTAGCTAGCTTCGTAGTCCACAGTAAAATATAAGAAGAAAAATAAAAAAGAGAAAGAGCTGCCATTATAAGTAGATTAATACTCACAATAAGCAGCAGCTGTCCCTGGGTTCAACACCCCCATACTGGAAAAAAAAAAAAGAAACAAGTAATGTAAACTCAATGAGAGTGTAAACCTTTGTTCCCTTGTTATCATTTTCTCAATTATCTAGAAAAGGCCCTAATGTGTAACAATAAAAATAATAATTTAAAATAATTACATAGGGCTATTAGGTATCAGATATCTGATTTACACCTACACTTTGGTTCTAGAGTATGTGGTCAATAAATATTTTTTTAAATTAATGAGCACAAAAAAGAATGAATGAATTGAATGTGTTACGTCCCATTCATTTGATTTCATGATAGGATAGTACTTTTACTTGAGAAAAATGCAATTTGCACTGTCTTGCAGTGTTTGTTAAACTGAACAGAACTGAATCCATATGGAGTGAAATTAACAATACCTCCCTTTTTAAATACTTCCATTTAGTAAATGTTAGTGCTCATTCCTGTTGTGTTTAAATATAAGCTCCATTAAAACTATGTTTCACCCTTGATTTTTACATCTCAGTAATTAAAGTTTCATAACTCTAGGAAATGGTATCCACCTTTAAAAGCTTCAAGGAGTACAAATATTTAGTCTAGTTTTACACTATAGCAATTTTCCCTTCAGCATAATCCCACTGCATTTATAGCACTTGCCAAAGTTGTGTCAGTCACATGACTACAAACACTGCCATAGAAAAATAACTAAATTTAAAACCTAAAAGTTAAAAAGAGAAAGACCTGGATATCACCCTGACAATGCCTACAAATTCTCTTTCAATTACTCTGCATGCAGTCCAGTGGGTACAGCTAAGATGTCCTTCACCCATAACTTGGGAATCACTAGCTGTTAGGATTTTGTCTAACACTTTGCCAGCTGGCCTGGTTCCTCACCAATCATGTCCCTGAAACGTTGACAGATTTTTTAGATAAAATATCTCCATTTGGAAACCTGTGCAAGTTGAAAGGCTATCTTCTATTCTGGTCTATGAGCACCCTGTCTTAACAAGATTATATAGCTTTCCCAGGGCAGAGCAGGCTGACCAAGAAGAAAGGTGTAGAAATGAAGATGAAGGAGCCAGAGATTTTGAGCCTGATGATGAGCTTGCCTTCTGGATTTGCTGGCTTTGTGCCCTTGGAAATTCTGTGTCTGGGACTTTGTAGGCCTGGATTTCCTCACCTGTAATCCATACTTGCAGTGTTGTTTTGACAGTATGGGAAAATGCATGGGAAAGTACTACATAAATGATCAAGTTCTACCTAACTTTTATTGTTTTATTACCATATAAATTGCTAGTGAGGCCAAACATTTAGTCACAAAAGCATTATCTTATAAAAAGTATTAGAGTAAGAAGGCCTGAGTGTGAATTTTAGTTCTGTCACCTGACAGCTGAGTGACTTTATGCTATTCACTTAGCCTTTTGAGCTTTAAATGCCTAATCTATAAAATTAGAATCCAGAAATTCTTAACAAGCAAAAATTGCGCTCTTGTTTTGTGGAGCTGATAGTGTGTGGCGATGAAAAATATAGGCGCTTGTATTTTGTGAAGGAGATAATAGATGGAAACAGAATCATAACGTTTAACTAAATGCTGTTGCTCTGTAGAGAAGTGGATCTTACCCATCCTGACGCATCATTCCCTATTTACAAACGTGATATGAGGTACAAAGAGTAAAAAAGACTTTTTTTTTTGAGACAGGGTCTCACTAAATTATGCAGATTGCCTCTGGTCTCAAGCTCCTCCTGCCTCTGCCTCCTGAGTCACTGGGATTATAGGTGTGTGCCACCATGCCTGGCTAAAAAGAATATTAAAACAGTCCTTGCCAAGACTCTTCCACCACAATCTCACTTGACCCTCACGGTAGTCCTATAGGATAGAAAGAGCAGTATTATTGTTAGCCTCACATTCATCCATCCATTTATTTAACACATTTATTGAGTACCAGTTATTATATATAAGATGCTGTAATTGCTGTCCAATTACAAATGTAATTTCCTCACATGCTGTTTATTCACACATGCACCCATATACGCGCGCGCACACACACACACACACACACACACACACACACACACACACGAAATGGTTTTGATTGGATATTTCTTATGCAGCTGAATAGAATGGAAAGATCTTTGGGCTTAAGGGTGAGAAAGCTTGAACTTAACTAGAACTGGATGAGGAACTTTGACTAAATTGTAGGGCCTGGCACATACCAGGATCTCAATAAATAATAAGAGAATGGATGAATGGATAGATGGATGGATGGATGAATGATGCCATTTCATCTCTTTAAGCTTCAGTTTGATCACCTGTAAAACAGAAGTAATAGCCAGGGCCATGGCCCATACCTATAAATCCAGCAACTAGGAAAACTGAGGCAAAAGGATCAAACTTTTGAGGCCAGAGTTGCAACCTGCAACTTGCCTCAAAATAAAAATTAAAAAAATTAATAAAAAGGAAATTATAAAGATCAAAGTTCAGTTTGAGGTATGTTAGATTTAAGGTGTTTATATTAGAATCCAAGCAGAACTGATGAGGTGGCAATTGAAAGCCATTATGGAAATCAGTATGGAGGGTCCTTAGAAAAATAAAAATATAACTACCAAAAGTAAAACTACCATAACTACCAAAAGTAAAAATATAACTACCATATACCATATGGTATACCAGCTATACCACTCGTGGGTATATACCCAAAGGAATCTAAATCAACATACTTGCACTTTCATATTCGTTGCAGCATAGTTCACAGTAGCCATGACATGGAATCAGCCTGGATGACCATCCAGAGATGAATAGATAAAGAAAATTGTTTATATATAAATGGAATTTTATTCATCCATAAAGAACAAAATTATGTCATGTGCAGGTAAATAAATGGAACTGGAGATCATCATACTATGCCAAGTGAGCCATACTCAGAAAAACAAATTCTATATGTTCTCTCATGTGGAATCTAGATTTGCAAAAACAAAGCAAAATATATATGTGTGAAGACTTGAAAGTAATAGCGAAGCTATTTGGCAGGAGAAGAGGAATGAGGGGGAAATGAAAAAGGTAAAGAGGAGATGAATAAGAGCAAAGTACACAATATAATTTTAAGAAAATGCCATAATGAAACCCAATACATTACACACTAATTATTTTTTAAAGTGAGTTTTGAGATGGGGCAGGAGTTTCAAGCTAGATATATGAATTTGGTCAACAGAGCCATAAAAATATCAAACGGGATGAGGACAACATTTGCCTTTTCCTTTTAGTAGGTCACAGGGGATATTTTCAGAGTCGTCTCAATGATATGATGAAAAATAAGCCTGACTGCAGTGGGTTAAGGAAAACATCAGCATCAAAAAAGTGTCAATAGAAAAATGGGTTTCTCCCTAAGTTACACAGGCTGCCTTTGGCCTTGGAGTGTGATCCTCCTGCCTCAGCCTCCTAAATGCCTGAGATTATAGGCATGTACTACACGGGCATGTACAAATGTGTGCAACACACCACACCCCTTCACACCACTTTTCTCCATCAGTTTCTGCAAAGTCTGTCTCCAACTGTTCCTTCTTTGGCTCTTTTCCCTCTACCTGCTCCTTAAAGGTTTTGTCTGTGTATTCTTTGGGCTTTGTCACCTGGCAGAGAAAGCTATGAATGCCTAGCCCAGCATTCAAGAATCTCAAAGATCTAGATCTGGTATATAAGTGAAAGTTTCTTCCTCCCACATTTTCTCTCCCATACAACCTAAGCTCCTAAAACTCTCAGTTGTTTTTCTGTCCCAGAACTTCTCACTTTCATACTTCCGTGCCTTTAAGCATGTTCTTCATTTTGCCCAGAAGTCCCACCTGCTCACTTTCTTCATGTATATAAATGTTCCTCCTTATTTAAGATTCTGTGCAAATGTTATTTCTTCCAGGCAGCTTCAAGGTCCTCTCTTCCACATTTAGTAGTTAGAGTAGTTTATCTGTGTTTTCTTAATACTAATTATTATTTTCAACTTGTCCAAAACTGATAGAACTAGCTTTATAGGAGCTGATACTAAATGTCTAAGATGATGTTGGATGATCTCTTAGCAAAGAATTGTTTGAGGTAACTTCTGAAACATTGAGATTTTGTGTGATTCTCCTATTATCAATTGTCTTGAAGATACTGAGTCTAACACTGTCCACCCACCCACTCACTATGTTATTTGGCTATTCTGTGTCTTATGAGACCCCCTTTACCTGCTCCACTAGCATAAGGATGAGGAATTGAGTTTTTGGTTCTTGATTCATTGGCAGATCAGGAGAACCAGTGTCAAAACCATGAGCATTAACCTGAGTATCAGTCACTTTATACAAAATGGGGATCATTCCTCTGCTATAATATAATAAAATCTATTAGAACCAATGATTATGCAGACTATTTAAATGCACCCCACTAGGGAGTCTTTCTGGTGTTTTCATACCAGCAACCCCTCCTCTGTATTCCAGCATTGTTTTGTGCAAACTTCTGTCATTGCTCTTATCACACAGTATCAGTCTTCAACCATATGGTTAACATCAGAAATTATTTAGCACTATGTTAATAGCATACTGGGCTGGGATTTAGCTCAGTTGGTAGAGCACTGTGCTGCAGTCTCTAAGGTCCTGAGTTCAATTCCCAGCACCGCAAAAATGGGAGAAGGGCCTGGCAATCCACTCCCAAGGCAAACCCTAAACAGTCAGCCATTGAAAACACTATGAGGGTCGCTATGAGTCGGATACCGACTCAACGGCACCTAACAACAACAACAACAACGTTAATAGCATGAGATTTAGATTCAGATAACCCTGGCTTCAGAATCTCACTCTGTTTCTTAGTTGTGTGACCTTTGCTAATATTTAATGCCTCTGATCTGTACTTTCATGAGCTAGGAAATGGGAATTTTATTAGGAAAAAATGAGATGGAAAATGTAAAACATCTGGCAGTCTGCTGGATACATTTCAAGTCACTTAGTAAATATTTATGAATTCAATTTAATTATATTGGTCCAGTTCATAAAACATTCCTGTGCTTTGAATGCCATAAACTATTTGGGGGAGGAAAACAAAAGGGTTGCAGTTTTAACCTACTGTGAACCTCAGTAGTGGACTAATTGCCTGAAGGGCTAGCATATTTTGTATTTAAATAGAACAAATTGAATTAGGACATAAATAGCAGTAGGAATTCCTGCAGAGTAGTATTTTCAACATAAAACATTATCCTTACCAGCCATTCGTATAGACACAGCAAAGTTTCTATATTTATATTTTTCATTAAAAACAAAATGATTAATTCCACAAGTTAATTTATTGTATTCATCACCACAGCCAAATTCAAATTAAAGTCTAGTGCTTACAGATATTAAAGATTAGTTTTTGAAAATAATTTGTAATTTGGTGCCATTTTCTTAGTAATAGCCTGTAGTTGTTATTTTGTAGCAGGAAATATAAAACAGTTTCACTGCACTATTTTTTGTGATTTAGAGATTTCAAATTGGATAGGTACAGAAATCTAATTATCTAATATAATGTTTGTCAACTGTGGAAGCAGCAACAGGTAGTGTAAAAGGAGCAAGATTGGAAAGGTCTATATTTGAATTCTGACCTTAAGAGCAAGTTTTTAAATCTCTGAGCACATTCCTTACCTGAAAAATTAGAACAATGACACTTAGTTTTCAGGGTCATAGTTATCAAATGAGTTGAAGCAAGTGCAGTGCCTGCCACCCCCATCTTAGTTAATTTTTCTGCAATTAATACAGAATACTACAAATCGGGTTAATTAAAAACAATAGAAATTTACATTTAACTCGATTCAGGAGGCTGGATAATCTAAGAGCATGGTGCTAGCATCTTGCCAGGGTCTTCATGCTGTGTTGTCCCATGGCAGAAGATAGAAAGGCAAACTAGTGAATTAGAGAAAAGAAGTCATCTGAACTCATCCTTTTTATCAGTAACCATTTCCACTATTACAGCATTAACCTATTCATGAATGTTGTTGTTGTTGTTGTTGTTGTTGTTGTTAGGTGCCGTCGAGTCGGTATCCGACTGATAGCAACCTTCATAGGGTTTTCAATGGCTGACTGTTTTGGGATTGCCTTGGGAGTGGGTTGCCAGGCCATTCTCCCATTTTTGCGGTGGTGGGAATTGAACTTGAGACCTCAGAGACTGCAGCACAGTGCTCTACCAACTGAGCTAAATCCCATCCATGAGGGTTATCATGACCTAATCACTTTTAAAGATCCTACCTCTTAATACTGTCACGTTGGCATTTAAATTTCAACCTGTAATTTGAGGGGAGCATACAAAGTATAATATTTTAGTAAATATTTCTTTTAAAATTGTCTGCTTATGTTTCTGTTATGTTTCTGAGATAGAATTTTCTAATTTCCTAAGAAAGAGGGTTGTTTTTGTTATTGTTATTGTATTTTCCATGTGATTATCTTTAAGTAATCATTACAACTTAATGAGAGATAATATGAAATTTTAAATTTGGAATCTTTCTTTACTTGGTTTGGAATAGAAATATTTCTTTGTAGTTTTGAATGTCATTTTTTTATAATTAGTATTATTTTTCTGGTTATAAAGGTAATATATGTTCACTTCAGAATGTTTAGAAAATACAAAAAAAGTCTGAAGAAGAAAAGAAAAAACACCTGTACTCTCACAATTCAATGAGAACAACTTTTAACATGAGAGTTTATTTCATTTATTTTGTGTATAGGAATGTGATATATGCATGCATGTTTGTATATTTTTCATTTTATAAAATTGAGATCATAAAAATATTAGGGTTTTTACTATTTTTGAAGTTTTTTATATAGCAATATATCATAAATACTTTATATGTCATTATAAATGTCAAAAATGTGATTTTAATGTAGCAGAGTATTTCATCATATATGTGTAACAATTTTTTAAAAATCTCTTCTTTTTATTCATTTATCTTGTTACTAAATATTTGCTTTCATATTAACTCAACCATGATCATTCTTGTATGTGAATTTCTATGCAATTGTCAATATTTTCTTAGGATACTTAGTAGAGTAATTACAGAATCAAAGGGTATAGACAGCTATGCATTTTCAAATTGCCACCTAGAAATATTTTTACCAATATGTACTAGCTTCATTGAACTGTGTAGAAAAGTATTCATTTCTCAACACCCTTGTCTTACTATTATAGTATTCTTAATAGTTACTAATTTAATGGAGCAGTATGATATTTTAGAGTTTTGTTTTGTTGTTTGTTGTTGTTAAGTGCTGTCGAGTTGGGTCCAACTCATAGCAACCTCATGTACAGCAGAAAGAAACACTCCCTGATTCTGTGCCAGGCACACGATCTCATCTATGTTTAAGCCCATTTTTGCAGACACTGTGTCAATCCATCTAGTGGGGGTTTTCCTTTTTATCATTGACCTGCCACTCTCCCAAACATGATGTCCTTCTCTAGGGATTGGTCCTTCCTGACTACATGTCCAAAATAAGTGAGATGGAGCCTAGCCATCCTTGCTGCCAAGGAGCACTCTGATTTCACTTTTTCTAGAACAAATCTGTTGCTTCTTTTGGCAGTCCATGTTATATTTAATAGCTGTCTCCAGCACCATAATTCAAAAGCATCAATTCTTGTCTCCCTTGTTCAGTGCCCAGCTTTCACAACCACATGATGCGACTGAAATTACCATGACATGAGTCAGGTGTATCTTCGTCTTCAATGTGTCATCTTCACTTTTCAATACTTTAAAGAGATCGTTTGCCACAGCTTTCTCAAAGCAATGCATCTTTTGATTTCTTGACTGCTGCTTCCATGGGTGTTGATTGTAGAACCAAGTAAAGCAAAATCATGGACAACCTCAATCTTTCTCCATTTATTGTGAAGTTGCATACTGACCCAGTTCTAAGGATTTTTGTTTTGTTGACATTTAGTCACAATCCATACCAAAGGCTATGTTCTAGAGTTTTGTTTTACATTTCTTTAAATAGTAATGGGTTTAAATACCTTTTCTTGTGTTTATAGGTATTGTTATCACTTCTTTAATGAAGTAATTGTTCAAATTTTTACTCATTTTCCTAAAGATACATTCACCTTTTTTCTCAATAACTCACAAGATCATACTGTTTGTTAATAGCAATACCTAGCTCATGAGTTGGACCCACCTTGAGGGCATCTAACAACAACAACAGCAATCCATAATATGGGGTAAATGGCATTTTCCATATGAAGTCCTGGCTTAGCATCTTTTCATTCTAAGATAGATGTTTCCACTGGAGTTGAACTTGGTCAGTTTTTAACATTTTCAATCCCAAATCATATGAATATGATTTATAATTACCGTGATTCATTTGGCTTCACTAACGCCAAAGTGGGCTGGATTTAGCTCAGTTAGTAGACAGCTGCTCTGTACTCCCTGAGGACCTGGGAGCACCACAAATAATGTGAAAAGGATGTGGCAATCCCCTCCTGAAGCAATCCCCAAACAATCAGCCACTGAAAACTCTTAGGGGTTGCTGTGAGTCGGATCTGACCCAAAGGCACGTAACAACAACAAAAGACAAAAGTGACTTATAGTCAAAAGTGTTATCCATTTAAGATTCCCTTTATTCCTCTGAGTCTTGTGTCAAGCTAGCTAGAACATAAAAAATTGTCATTATTTCCCTTTCAGAATCTACATTCTCCTCCTCTCAACATTTAAACATAACTAAGCTTCTCCTATACTTTGGGGGCATCCCTTGAATATATAAGTCTGTTAAATTTTTTTTTTTGGTCTTTTTATTGGAAATTTTTAATGTACACCTTAATGTGATTCATTCTGACATGCTTTTCATTGTGACATTTGCATATATGCATTTTGATGTACATTATTCATATAGGTTCCCCCTTACCCTCTTTTATGCTTCCCCCCTCCTGCCCTCCCCATCTAAGTCTTCTCTATCATTTACTTGGTAATATTTTTCTATATGTCCTTGGGTTCCAGTTCTGTCTAAGATATAAACTTTTTGTTTTTATCTTGTTAGAACAATTGCATGCATTTTCTAGACCATTTAAATTGACACCATTCTTAGCTTTTTTTCCTCGTTTTAATGTGATATGACCTTTTAATAGGATTTTTCCTTCTTATAATTTTGATTCAGCTCCCACATATGAGTGAGAACGTGTTTTGTTTCTCTTTCTGAGCTTGTGTTCATTCACTTAAAATGATTTTCTCTAATTCTATCCATTTTGCTGCAAATGACCTTACTTCATTTTTCTTGATTGCTGAGTAGTATTCCATTGTGTACATGTACCATAGTTTTTTTATCCATTCTTCTGTTGAAGGGCACTTTGGTTGATTCCATACCCTTGCTATTGTGAAAAGTGCAGCATTGAATATGGAGATGCGGGTGTCTCTGTGGTATGATGACACATCTCCCTTTGGGTAAATTCCCAGTAGTGTTATAGCTGGGTCATATGGTAGATCTATTTTCAGTTTTTTAAGACACCTCCATACTGATTTCCACAGTGGTTGGACCAATTTACAGCTCCACCAACAATGTAAGAGTGTTCCTTTTTCACTGCAATCTCGCCAGCATTTGTTGTTATTTGTTTTATTGATCTTGGCCATTCTTACTGGTGTAAGGTGAAATCTCACAGTTGTTTTAATTTGCATTTCCCTAATGGCTAGGGATGTTGAGCATTTTTTCATGTGTTTCATGGCTTTATGGACCTCTTCATTTAAGAACTATCTACTCAGTTCCTTTGCCTATATGTGTATTGGATTATTTCTTTTTGGGGGAGTTTTTTTCTTGAGTTCTTTATAAATTTTAGTAATTAGACCTTTACCTGATGTATAAAATGTGAAGATTTTTTTCCATTCTGTGGGGTTTCCGTGACTCTATTAATTGTTTCTTTTGCTGTGTAGAAGCTTTTTAATTTCATGTAATCCCATTTATCTATTCTTGTTGCAATTTCTTGAGCAATTGGAGTCCTTTTAAAGAAATACTTTCTTATGCCTATATGATGTAGTGTATTGCCTAGCTTGCCTTCTATACATTTTAAAGTTTCTGGTTTTATGTTGAGATCTTTTATCCATTTTGAGTTAACTCTCGTGTATATTGAGATATGCTGGTCAGCTTTCATTTTTCTGCATGTGGGTGACCATGTTTCCCAGCACCATTTGTTGAAAAGGCTGTCATTTTCCAGTTTACTTGCTTTCCTCCTTTGTCAAAAATCAGGTGGCTATAGGTGTGTTGAGGTATTTCTGGGTCTTCTATTCTATTCCAGATGTCTTTGGGCCTATTTTTGTGCCAGTACCAAGCTGGTTTTGCTACCACTGCCCTGTAGTATAGCTTAAAGTCAGGGATTATGATTCCACCTGCATTAGATTTGCACCTTAAAAGTGTTTTGGCTATGTTGTTGTTGTTGTTAGGTGCCGTCGAGTCGGTATCCGACTCATAGTGACCCTCGTAGGGTTTTCAATGGCTGAGTGCTTCGGGATTGCCTTGGAAGTGGATTGCCAGGTCCTTCTCCCATTTTTGGTCCTTCTCCCATTTTTGCGGTGCTGGGAATTGAACTCTGGGCCTCAGAGACCGCAGCGCAGCACTCTACCCACTGAGCTAAATCCCAGCCCCAAAATGTTGTTGTTGTTAGGTGCCGTCGAGTCGGCATCCGACTCATAGCGACCCTCATAGGGTTTTCAATGGCTGATTGTTTCGGGATTGACTTGGGAGTGGATTGCCAGGTCCTTCTCCCATTTTTGCGGTGCTGGGAATTGAACTCGGGACCTCAGAGACTGCAGCACAGTGCTCTACCAACTGAGCTAAATCCCAGCCCCCGTTTTGGCTATAGGTGGTCTTTTGTAGTTCCATATGAATTTCTGGATCATTTTTTTCTATTTCTGTAAAGTCAATTGGTAGAATTTTAATGGGTATTGCATCAAATCTATAGATTGCTTTTGGTAGGATAGCCATTTTTACTATATTAATTCTCCCTATCCAGGAGCAAAAGATCTCTTTAGAGTATTGAAAAGCAAAGATGTCACATTGAAGACAAAGGTGCGTCTAACTCATGCCATGGTATTTTCAGTGGCATCATATGGTTGTGAAAGCTGGACACTGAACAAGAGAGACAGAAGAAGAATTGATGCTTTTGAATTGTGGTGCTGGAGACGTCTGTTGAATATACCATGGACTGCCAAAAGAACCCACAGATCTGTCCTAGAAGAAGTACAACCAGAGTGCTCCTTGGAAGCAAAAATGGCCAGACTGCATCTTACATATTTTCGGACATGTAGTCAGGAGAGAACAATCCCTGGAGAAGGACATCATGTTTGGAAGAGTGGCAGGTCAATGCAAAAGAGGAAAACCCTCCACCAGATGGATTGACACAGTGTCTGCAACAATGGGCTTAAACATAAATAAGATTGTTTGCCTGGCACAGAATCGGCAAGTGTTTCGATCTGCTGTACATAGGGTTGCTATGAGTTGGACTCGACTCGACGGCACCTAACAACAACAACAATCCAGGAGCGGGGGAGGTCTTTCCATTTTTCAGTGTCCTCTGCTATTTCTTTCTTTAATGTTTTGAAATTTTCCTTGTAGAGATCTGAAGGGTCTTTGGTTAGATTGATTCCAAGGTATTTAATTTTTTGGTGTGCTATCATGACTGGTATTTCTCCTGAAGTTTCCTTTTCTTCCTGTTTGGAATTGGTGTAAAGAAAAGCTATTGATTTTTGTGTGTTAATTTTGTAGCCTGCAACTTTGCTGAAAGAGTTAATTAGTTCTAGCAATTTTCTGGTTGAGGTTTTGGGGTCTTTCAGATATAGGATCATATCACATGCAAATAAGGATAATTTGACCTTTTCCTTGCCAATCTGTATCCCTTTGATTTTTTTCTCTTTTGTGATTTCCCTGGCCAGGACTTCAATTACTATGTTAAATAGAATAGGAGAGAGAGGACATACTTGTCTTGTTCCAGGTCTAAGAGGAAATTGTTTCAGTTTTTCTCCATTTAATATAATGTTGGCTGTAGGTTTGTAATAAATGGCTTTTATGAAATTAAGGTATTTGCCTGTTATATCTATTGTCTCCAGCATTTTTATCATGAAAAGGTGTTGCACTTTGTCCAAGGCCTTTTCAGCATTAATTGAGATGATCATGTGGTTTTTGTTTGCCAGGTTCTTGATATGCTGGATTACATTAATTGATTTCCATATGTTAAACCAGCCTTGCATCTGTGGTATAAATCCCACTTGGTCGTGGTGGAAAATCTTTTTTATATGCTGCTGGATTCTGTTTGCCAGAATTTTATTAAATATTTTTGCATCTAGATTCATAAGGGAGATGTGTCTACAATTCTCTATCTTAGATGAATGTTTTCCTGGTTTAGGTATCAGGGTGATGGTAGCATCATAGAATGAATTTGGGAGTGTTCCCTCCTTTTCTAGTTTTTGGAATAATTTGAGGAAGACAGGTATCATATCTTCTTTAAAAGTTTGGTAAAATTCTGCTGTGAATCAATCCATCAGGACCTGGGCTCTTCTTTGTTGGGAGACTTTTAATTACCTTTTCTATTTCTGTATATATAATGGGCTTGTTTAACTCAGTTATATCTTCTGAGGTTAGCTTTGGTAGGTCACACATGTTAATAAATTTGTACATTTCTTCTGCATTTTCATATTTTTGGGAATACAGTCTCTCATAGTAATCCCTGACAATTTTCTGTATTTCGTTGAAGTCAGTGGTTATGGATCCACTGTCTTTCATAATCCATACTATGTTGGATTTTTCCTTTTTCTTTTTGATGAGGTTAGCCAGAGGGGTGTCTATTTTATTAATCTTTTCAAAGAACCAGCTCTTAGTTTTATTAATTTTTTGAATTATCTCTTTGGATTCTAATTGAGATATTTCTCCCTTTATTTTTGTAATTTCTTTTTGGGTCTTCCTTTTAGGATTGGTTTTTTGTTGGATTTCTAGTGTCTTAAGATGAACCATTAGGTCATTTATTTGGCTTTTCTTTATTTTATTGATGAAGGCAGTTAATGCTATAAACTTCCCTCTTAAAACTGCCTTTGCTGTATCCCATATGTTTTGGTATGATATGTTTTCATAATCATTTGATTGTAGGAATTTTTTTAATTCCAATTTGATTTCATCAATGATCCATTGGTCATTCAGCAGTGTATTATTCAATCTTCATGAGTTTGTAAAGTTTCTTGAATTATTCTTGCTCTTGAACTCCAATTTTATCCCATTATGATCTGATAAGGAACAGGGGATAATTTCTACTTTTTGTATTTGTTGAGGGAGTTCTTATGGACTAACATATGATCTATCTTAGAAAACATTCCATGTCAAGCTGACAAGAATGTGTATTCTTCATCATGTGGATGAAATATTCTGTATATATCTGTGAGATCCAACTGGTTTAGCGTGGAGATTAAATTTGTTGTTTCTCTGTTGATTTTTCATTTTGATGACCTTTCTCTTGATAAAAGCGGGGTATTGAAGTCTCCCATTATTATTGATTCTGGTACAATAAAGTTCTTTATATGCCATAAGATTTGTCTTATAAAGGTAGGCGCCCCTATGTTTGGGGCATAAATATTAAGGAGCGTTATTGATTCTTGACTGATTGTTCCTTGTATTAAAATGTAATGTCCTCCTTTGTCTCTTCTAATTAGTTTTGGAATGAGATTTAATGTATCTTAAATTAGAATTGCAACACCTGCTTTCTTTTCTTCCCCCCACCCCGTGCTAGGTATACATTTTTCCATCCTTTAACTCTCAGTTTATTCCAGTCTTTTTGAGTTAGATGAGTTTCTTGAATACCACATATTGATGGTTTGTGTTTTTTCATCCAGTTAGCCAGCCTTTGTGTCTTAATTGGTGAGTTAAGACCATTTACATTAATAGTGATTATTGAGTAGCATTTACTGTTATCTACTCAATCTTTACCTGTTACTGATTTATGAATCATGTTTGCTTTGGTCCTTTCTTGGATCGCACTCATTTCAGCTAACCAGTTCTTTGATTTCCTTTATAGGATTGTCTTAACTCTCCTGGATGTGGTAACTGATTTACAATCCTCTCCAGTGCTGGTATGGTGGTCGCATTTCGTTTAAAAGCTTCAATGTCATAAAATATCTTATACTCCTTATCTATTATCAAAGATAGTTTTGCTGGATATTTGAGTCTTGGTTGGAGATTGTTTTTTTTTTAGGATTTGAATCACCTGTGTCCATTCCTTTCTAGCTTTCAATGGTGATAAGGAGATTCTGCAGTAATTTTAATAGGTTTTTCTTTATAAGTAATAAGGGGTTTCTATCTTGCTGTGTGCAGGATAGCTTCCCTGGTCTCTAAACACAGCATGCAAGTGATGACGTGTCTTGAGGATGATCTACTTAAGTCAGCCTTCAAAGGAATCCTGAATGTCTCAGTGGTGTAGATATCCATTTCCTGTACTATCTTTTGGAAGTTTTCCTTGATATCCTTTACTAGATTCTGAAGGCCTCCAGTGGATCTTTCTTCTCCTTCATGGATGCCCTGAATTCTTAAGTTTCATTTTTTCATTCTATCTGATTTCTCCTGGAAATCTTTTTTTAATACCTTTATCATTGATTCCATTTCTGACTGTTTGTATTTAAGTTCTTTTATGGCATCCTCGGAATTGGAAATCCTCAGCTCAGATTCATCCAGTCTTGATGAAAAGGATTCTTTAGCTAAATTCAATTCAGTTAACTTGGATTGAGTTTCAAGGAGAGTGGCTTGGTTGTTCCTTATCATTTCTAACTGGGATGACAGAATGGATTCCAAGTGAGATACGTTCCTTTCAAGGATTTCCAGGGTGCTTGTAGTATTTGTTTTAATTTCTCTTAGCATGTTTATAACCATGACTCCGAATTCCGAATCAGAGGTCTGTAAGAATTGAGAGTCCTTGGAGTTATTTGTTGGGGGGCTTTGCTCTGTGAGGCCTTCAGATCCATCCTGCCCTTTTGTGTTTTTTGAAGGTTTACTTTGTTTTCCCATAATATGTTCTGGGAAGTAGAATTCATCTCTCCTGAGTGCACAGAACTTCTCCCTCTGTTATTCCTTTGAGATTGTGTGGTGCTGCATCTCTGGTGCTTATTTGAGCTTATAAACTGGGTATATTCTTGGCATTTTGGTCTGTGTGGTTCTCTCTTTAGTCCACCAGCCCAACTCCAAAGGGGCTAGGGGTTAGGGACGCAACAGATTTTTTTTCTCTTCTGTGGGGTGAGAAAGGGGGGGATCTGGTGACAGAAGAGGGGGAAAGAGGAGGTAGAGGACAAAGGCTAATAGAAATTACTGTTAAAATTAAAATTAAGATTAAGACTTAAGGGTAAATTAAAACAAATTAAAGACTTAAGGGTAAATTAAAACAAAAACACAAATATAGCTTAAGAAAAAGAGAAGGAGAATAGAAAAGGGAAGAGAGTAAAAAAAG
>VMDO01010686.1:34467-70569 GCA_007922755.1 Pedetes capensis | reverse complement strand
AGTATGTCTTGATTGCATGTTTGATCTATTTCAGATTGCAGAAGCTGATAGAAGTCTTCCCTTTCTTCATTTGTGGCCTTAGTGGTGGGTGCATAAATTTGAATAATAGTCATATTAACTGGCCTTCCTTGTAGGCATATGGATATTATTCTATCACTGACAACATTGTATTTCAGGACAGATCTTGAAATGTCTTTTTCGATGATGAATGCAACCCCATTTCTCTTTAGTTTATCATTCCCAGAATAGTAGACCATATGATATTCTGACTCAAAATGGCCCATGCCCCTTCATTTTAGCCTACTTATGCCTAGAATGTCAATGTTTATGCACTCCATTTCTCTTTTAACAATTTCTAATTTGCCTAGCCTGCAGCCGTAGCCCTGTGGCATCCGATCCCGTCAGATCTCGGAAGCTAAGCAGGGGCGGGCCTGGTTAGTACTTGGATGGGAGACCGCCAGGGAACACCAGATACTGTAGGCTTGGGAGAAGGACCTGGCAACCCCCTCCCAAAAATCAATCTGCCATTGAAAACCCTATGAACAGCGGAGAAGCACTGACAATAGTGTTTCAACTGTTATAAGTAGGGTCGCTATGAGTCGGATACCGACTCGACGGCACCTAACAACAACAACAACAACAATTTGCCTAGCTTCATACTACATACATTCCATGTTCCAATTATTAATGAATGTTTACAGTTGTTTCTTCTCTTTTTGAGTCATGCCACATCAGCAAGTTGAGCACCCTGGACTTTACTCCATTTCCATCATCACGGTAGACTCTACTTGGAGGAGGCAACTCTTCCCCAGTAGTCTTTTGAGTGCCTTCCAACCTGGGGGCCTCATTTTCTGGCACTATATCTGACAGTGTCTCTTTGCTATTCATAGGGTTTTCAATGGCTAGTTGTTTCGGGAGTGGCTCGCCAGGTCCTACTCCCTAGTCTGTCTTAGTCTGGAAGCTCAGCTGAAAACCGGTCCACCATGGGTAACCTTGCTCATGTCCAAGGTTACAGTGGCAGAGCTCTCAGCCTCATCGCAACGTGCAAGCCCCCACAGTGCGGCAAACTGACAGATGTATGGGGGAGGTTGGTCTAAGACCCTATTTAATGACCAGGAACCAACCATGTGCCCCAGCAAGTGGCAGAGTAAGCCCTCTCCTGGTCACCTCCTCTTTCCTGCACTTGGTCTGAGCAGAGGAACTGGTCCATTCCCTTCTTTTCTCTATACCTGGCTGCTCCCTCATTCATCAGAGAAGACCTGGCAGAGGGACCGTCTGGCCTGGGCAATGTGGAGTGGCAAGCTTTGGCTGTCAACTGCTATTTGTCTCTGCTTTTCTTTGGCCTCTTTTTTTTTTTTTTTTGTTCTCTCCTGTATGATGCTCCATCTTCTAACTGGGCTCCTTATCCATCTCCTCATCTCTCTCTTCTCCCACCCTCTCCCTCTGCTTCTGGCTTGTCTATTTTGGAAGGATGGTAAAGGATGGGAAGAGTCATGGACAGCAGTGGACACAGCCAAGCTGAGATGGAAATAGGTGTAGGAGCCATTGCTCAGTTACCTAAGATTCCCAATCACCTAATGATTATCTCTATAAGGGGAAAGACATTGAAAGGGTTTGATGTGGTTCCCAATGTCAAACTATGACTCAGATGGGCATATAATTTAGAGAGAAGTGAATTTTGCTTTTTTCTTAAAAGCAGAGCCTGAGACAAGAGGTTGGGTAAACCTAGTATATTTGGAAATTGACCTCAGAAAGCAAGAGTAAGGGATCGCAAAGAATGTTATGGGGAAGAAAGAGAAGCCAACAAATGTGATACCATTGTGGTGATTTTTACTGTGGGCTACTGGGACCTAGACTAGTTGGTAGCCCTTTGAGACACCATGCAGACTGCATCGCTGAATTGTCTTGGCAATGGATAGGAGTCTGGGGCTCTGTTTCCTATTGAACTTGTTTCCTGTTATTTGGGGGTGTTCTCAAGGTGTTTGCTTCTTGACACTTCTTAGTTGTGTCTTCCAGCTGGGTGAGCTCCTGAGGTTTCAGAAAAAGGCCTAGAGCAGAACAGCAGGGAAATCTTTAACTGGAGTGAGAACTGACTGTGTGCATGGGAACTGACCTACTCAGCTTCCTCTAAACCCAGTGGTGGGCAGGGGATAAGGCTGGGACACCCAGCCAGTCTTCCTCATACAGCAACAGCTGCCTCAAACACAAGATTGCATCCACCAATTTCTAAAACCCAACAATGCTTAGGAAATTGTTAGAATGAGTCAATGATTAACTTATGCTGCAACTGGTACTTCATGGTGAGCAGGTTTATACCTTATTTAATTTAGATAATTTAGAGAAAAAAGGAAATATATTTTGTATTTTTATTTATAAACTAATGGATATCAGCTTCAGACTGTTGAATATTTTAAGTACCACCCTGTCTGTGCTGGCGTTGGTGTCTGCAGGGCTCCTGGCTGCTGGCTGAGGATGCTGGTGATTTTCTCCTTAACCTGGTCCCCAGGATCTCCTCTCAGCTTTTGCATCACCTCTGCTCTTCACCTCCGGCCCCCTAACCTGCCCTTTCAATTCTCAGAAGCCTCTAGAGGAAGTCAAAAGCCTGAACACTAAATGTATCTTGCTTTTGTCATCTCCTCTAGAAAAACCTGCTTGTTCCTCAATAAATTGATGTGTCTGATTAGGAAAAAGTTTAAATACAAATTGTGGAGGAAAAAAGCACCCCAAATGAGTATTTCAGGTTATTAGCGCACTAACCTAATACTTGAGGTAAGTCTTTCCAAGGAAGCGTACAGGGCATTAGAAAAGAGTACAATGAGGATGACTGATGGGGGCATCAGAGCATGCCTCCGAAGAAGTGACCTTTAAGCTCAGATCTAAAGAATGAGAAGAAATTAAACAAAGACCAGGGAGAGATATGAGGTGAAGAAAACAGCATGTGTGAAGGCCCTGAGGCATAATAGGAACTATCTGAAGAAAAGCCAGAAGTTTTGATAAAGACAGAAATGGGACACATGCACCTACGTGGCTTTCTGCGGCAATTACACTAAAATGATAAGAAAGACACTCTCAGGTCTGTCACTGTCTTTAGGTGGAGAGATCTGGGCAAGGGAGATTTCCTTAAGAAAATAAAAACTGACATCCACCTAATTGTTTGAAAGATGGGAAAGATGCTTACACACCTGAGGGAGAGTGCAGGGTTGACATAGTGATAAGAAAATCAAGCCAAATGGAAAAAACCATGACAATGATTAACTCTAGGGAAAATAAAGGTTGTTCAGGAAAGGAAGAGTAACCTTTGATACTGTATGGCTCAGCTATGAAAATGTTGACATAGTCAAAATAATGTAGACAGAGGGAATTGATCTCATCACCATGATCAGGTAACTATATGTGGGTGAGGGGCACTGGAGATGGATGTAAGAGAACAAAGTCTCATTCTGTGCAGTAAGAACTCAATGTTGTTATTGTTAAGTGCCACAAAGTAGAGTCTGACTCATAGCAACCCTGTGGACAACAGAACAAAACACTCCCCAACACCTTGCCATGCCTGACACTATGTCAATGCTATTCATAGGCTTGTCAATGGCTGATTGTTTTGGGAGTGGATTGCCAGGTCCTTCTATTTTTGCAGTGCTGGGGATCAAACCCTGGGCCTCAGAGCTTGCAGAGCAGCTCTCTACCAACTGAGCTAAACCCCAGCCCAAGGACTCAATAGAATATGATTAAAACAAAAATAAAGATAGCCTTAAAAGCTTGCATGGGTAAAATCCCAAAGACTCTCTAGGGAGAGAGAAGCAAGGGGAATAAAGTTTCCTAACACAGGTGGATAACAAAACTTGCAGAATCTCTTGACTTTCTTTCATAAGCACATCATAATTTGGGTGGAAAATAGATACCATACAATGGCAAAAGTGTTGGGACGGAGGAAGAGTCCTAGGCAGGGAGCTAGGACTTTGGCCATAATAATAATTTTAAGGGCAATAGAAAGCAAGTGGAGGAAGAATTTCTTCAAAAGGACTCATATGGCCAGGTTTATAGTTCAGAGAAAGATACTCTTACCGCTATGTGGAAAACAGATAGAGGAAGCCAGAATGGCCACAGGGAAACCAGCTTGGCAGCCTTTACTCCCACATTGTCATGTGAGGGGGAGTGGCTTGGATGAGGATGGCACTTGCATGAGGATGAGGGCGGTGTGAGGAGGGTGGCAGTGGAGATGCAGAGAAGTGGAAAATTTCAGGATGTACTTTGGAAGCAAAATTGTAAGTTGCCACAAAGGAGTATGGGAGGAAAAGGGGGGATTATTTTCTTTAATTAACAACTATCATAAGGAATCAGACAGTGTTTCTCTGCTATTTATAGGGTTTTGAATGGCTAATTGTTTTGGGAGCAGGTTAGCTATGTCCTTCTCCCAGTCTGTCTTAGTCTGGAAGTTCAGCTGAAACCTGTCCACCATGGGTGACCCTGCTGGTATCTGTAATACTGGTGGCATAGTTTTCAGCATTACAGCAATACTCAAGCTCCCATAGTATGGCAAACTGATTGTGCCTCAATATCAGCAAAACAAAAATCCTTACAACTGGGTCAGTATGCAGCTTTGTGATAAATGGAGAAAAGATCGAAGTTGTCCAAGATGTTTCTTTACTTGGTTTTACAATCAACACTTGTGGAAGCAGCTGTCAAGAAATCAAAAGACTGCACTGGGAAAAGCTGTTGCAAAAGATCTCTTTAAAGTGCTGAAAAGTAAAGATGTCACATTGAAGAAAAAGGTGGGCCACGGTATTTTCAGTTGCATCATATAACTATGAAAGCTGGATGGTGAATAAGGGGGTCAGGAGAAGAATTGATACTTTTGAATGATGGTACGGAGACATATTGAATATACCATGGACTGCCAAAAGAACCAACAGATTCATCCTGGAAGAAGTGCAACCAGAGTGCTCCTTGGAAGCTAGGATGGCTAGACTGCATCTGACATGTTTTGGACATATTATCAGGAGGGAACAGTCCCTGGAGAAGGACATCATTTTGAATGTGGTAGGTCAATGAAGAAAAAGAAAGACCTCCCAACTAGAGGGATTGACACTGTGGCTGCAACAATGGGCTTAAACATAAGTAAGACCATGTGCCTGGCACACTATCTGGGAGTGTTTCATTCTGTTGTACATAGGATTGCTGTGAGTTGGACTGACTTGACTAAGCCTAACAACAACAACAATCATAAGGAACTTTAGCATCACAGATAATGACTAAAATTATTTTAGAGGAAAAAAACCATTCAGATTAATGTTGACTGCAATGTTGCAAATTAGCAAAGGTATTCATTTCAGGCTGAGTGCCTTTGGAAAATATGCTGGTTAGCCCCTTCATGACCATGCATCCAGCAATGCTATTTTCTTCAATTAAGCAGCTATTTCAAAGACATGTCATCAGTTTACTGTTAATACATATTAATACAGCCATCCATTCACCAACAGCAAAGACCATCTAGAAAAATGACATTATGGTGGCACAATTTCTATATGCCCTTTCATATGCATGTACACTTTAATTCCAAACCAGCCCTTTTAGAGTGAAATATAGTGAAAATAAAATGAGAATAAACTTAACTCTGCTAACAACAACAAAAAAGGTATCAAACCTTATATTAGTTAAAAAACAGTGTTCTTTTCTGGCTTTACTTTTATGTTAAAAGTGAAATGCTTTGTAGTCATCCAGCCTCGCAGCCCCCACTTGCACACTATTATTTACTTCCAGGCCATCTGGCAGCTTTTTCCTTGCCACGATTGAACATTTTCCTAATATTTGCTAACAAAATTTGTGTTTTATTTTCTTTCCATAATAGTTCTTTTCATTTCCCTTAGGATGAAAAGAGACTCTGAGATATTGTGATAAAATTTTAATTTAAAAGGGGGTTAGGGAGGCCAGTGAAATAACCCTCTCTAAGCTCAGTCCTTTCCACAAAGGCACCTTGAGTCTCAGGAACACCTTGCTGACTCATGAACAGTTAGACGTCCTCCAAATAAGTGACAGTGCGTATATCTGAGATTTAAAACCAAGGACCACAAGTGATGAGAATGAGATGGAATAGAGTTAGTTAGCTCTTTTGCAGCAATCTCTTTTTGTCTAATTTTCTTTGCATCCAAAGTATTGCCAGGGAAGATGGACATGGTGCATGCATCTAATCCCAGCACTCAGGAGGCTGAGGCAGGAGGATGGCTACAAGTTCAAGGTCAGCCTGGCTACATAGTGAGACCCTGTCTCAAAAAAGAGAGAGAGAGAGAGAGAGGGAGAGAGAAAGAAAAAGAAAAGGAAGGAAGAAAGAAAGAAATTCAAATTGTTGACAGAGGGTGGGTACGTAGCCAGGGTGGTCAGAATCTCTTGCTGTTTTTAGCAGACAATCGTTTATATTCTACGGTCAAACAGTGTTTGTTTGGCTCTCTATAACGCTTTCTTCACCAAACCACCAGAGTCATATAAGAAACATTTATGCAATTCAGCATTCAGATTTAACAGACATTAATATTTTCCATATTTGCTTTTATATCTTTTATATTAGGAAATAAAAGGTCACAGATACTGGTGCAGTCCACTTGATTTCTCTCCATGATCCCATTTACTTCTCTTCCTCCAGGGCTAATTACCATTGTGAGGCTTAGGTGTATCTTTCTTTTTTCTTCTTTTTATCTTTTATCTTTTTTTTTTCTTTTTGCAGTGCTGGGGTTGAACCCATGGGCTTGTGTTTGCAGGCTTTGCTTTTTGAGGCAGAGTCTCGCTAAATTACGAAGACTGCCTCTGGTCTTGAACTTGTGATCCTCCTACCTCTGCCTCCCCAGTCACTGGGATTACAGGTGTGTGTTACCATCTGTACACCTGGCCCAGGTGTATTTATCTTTCTTATCCATGTTTTACACTTTTAGTACATGTGTATATATCCATAAACAATATATGCTATATAGTATGGTGCATTTATAAGAAGATCAGAAGTAATTTCATGTTCTGCATTTCATTTTGCAAGTTGCTCATTTTTCAATCAGCATTTTGTTTTTGAGTTTTATATAGGTTCAGTTAAGTAGCCATAGTTTATTCTAATTTTCATTGCTACATAGTACTCTAAGGGATGAAAACAGTACAATCTGTTACTCAATTCTCTTTTTTGATGAACATAGGCTGTTTTCATTTGTCTTATTTTGATTATTCTGCAGCAAATGTGGTTTGTTGTTGTTGTTGTTAGGTGCCGTCGAGTTGTATCCAACTCATAGCGACCCTCATAGGGTTTTCAATGGCTGACTATTTCGGGATTGCCTTGGGAGTGGATTGCCAGGTCCTTCTCCCATTTTTGCAGTGCTGGGAATTGAACCTGGGACCTCAGAGACTGCAGCACAGCACTCTACCAACTGAGCTAAATCCCAGCCCCAGCAAATGTGGTAGATGTTACTAATGATTCAGTTTGTCATCCTTCTGTGTATGACTTCCTGGTTCCTTCCACTAGAGTATACCTTTCTGCCCCTTGACTTTGGGTTTGGCCACATGATTTACTATTGCCAATGGAATGTTAGTGGGCAAGACGTGACCAAAGGGTATAGGAATATCTCTGTGATGGGGTGGTGCTCCTGAGTCTCTGCTGTTGCTGTGAGAAGAATATGCTTGGGGGTCACTGGACCTTGGACGAAGATGGGTGAGATATGTGGATTGGAGCTGGGCTGCCTGGCTGAGTTCAGCCTGTATTAGCTGATTCTCAGGCGTGAGCCACCCTGCTGAGATCAATAGAATCATCTCACTCAGCTAACCTTCAGCTAACCTATAGACACACAAGCTGAATTAATGTTTCTTCTTGAATACCATTGAGATATTGCAGCTGTTTATCATGAAATAATATCTAGTTAATGTGGTGAATAGCCTTGTAAGTGAAAGAAAAGTTCTAAGATTTTTACATAGGAATGCAACTCCTGAGTTACAAGGGATGTGAATTTTCAATTCTATGACATATGGCTAAATTCCTATCCAAGAGATTGGACTAATCTATACTTCTACCAGTGGTATACCCATTTTCCTACATTCTTCCCAACACTTGTTACTTTGTAGAGTATCCCCCAACCCTTTGCCTCTGATTTTACTTTCCATGGTTTCAGTTACTCTGGTCAACCACAGTCTGAAAATAGTAAATGGAAAATTCCAGAAATGAACAATCCAAGGTTTTAAATGACTTTCATTGCAGTATATTGTTATAATTGTTTATTTTATTACTTGCTATTTTATTAATTTCCTTCTGTGCCTAACTTATAAATTAAATTTTATCATAGGTGCTCGTATGTACAGAAAAACCAGTATACATAGGGTTCAGTATTATACATGGTTTCTGGCATCCACTTGGGGGAGGGTCTTGGAACATATGCCCTACAAATAATGGGGGGACTGCTCTTCTCATTTCCTTCTGTATTTCCCTGTTTTCTAGTGAGGTTTACAGTCCTAGTTGAGACTGTCTTCAGCCATCCCAACCCAGGCTCTATACAAGTGAGTAAAGATGCCATCTTAGAAATGGACTTTCTAGCCCCAACTGTTCTGGCCACCAGCTATTCAAGTCATTCCCTGCCATTCCAGTCATCCTAGCTGGGGCCCCAGACCCCAAAGAGCAGAGTAGAGCTATCTCTTCACTCTTTCTGAATTCCTGACCCATTGGAGCCATGAGTATAATAAAGAGGTTGTGGCTGTAGCCCACTCAGTTTTGGTATAAGAGGAATGCTAGCTCAACCCCTTTGTTCAGTGTGGGACACTTTTAGCGGCATTGCAGTTCAGACGTTGGCCTCTGGTGGCCTCTGCCTGCTTGTGTACCGGGAGCTCAGCAGGCCTGTACCTTTGCTCCTCACCTACTGCTTTGAATGACTACTTTATTTCTATCCAAGAAAACTTTTGGTTTTGTTTCAGAGATACGTCTTTTAAATACTCTTTGCATATGTTATTTCTCATTGCTGTGTGCTTAGAGTAGAGGGGCAGGTCTCAAACCAATCTTAAAATCCCATCCTGCCTGGTTGGCATTTTTAGTCCAAGATCTCAAGCATGTGACCAATTCAGGCTCTTGCATCATATTCCTCCTTAAGTCATTTATTTGGTTAAAATGTTAATCAGCACCTATGAGTACAAGCACTTTCTAGACACACTGGAGGATACTAAGAATAATTAGATAGGATCTTTTCTCCCAAACAGCTTAGAGTTTGGTAGAGGGAATGAGGTGTAGGTAAATTATTGTGATATCACATAAAGTCACAAATTCTGTAAGTTTAATGATGGAGATATAGAAAAATTATTATGACTCAAAGAAGAAAAATAGATCAAAATAAGCCAAGTTGGTGGTGGCCCGAGAAGCCAAACTGGGTCATTGGCTCCATTGTCTCTGTGCTGCTTTGCAGAGCTGCTGCAATCATGCTGTTCCCTCCACAGGGTCCATTACCACTACTCAGATGACTCAGAAATTGCTGTCTCTGACCTGCACTCCGCAAGACTCCTTCCCTCCCACTTTCCTGCCTATGCTCAGAGCTGCCACCGTTCTCCCAGGCATGTGGATCTGAAACCTTAGATCTGGGATGGAGCTGACTTTCATGCTTCCTCCTGCTTGTCCTCTATCTCTAGGAAGTCCTCACATCCTGTCACGTTCCCTCAGATGGTCTCTTGTGCAAATTTATCTACTTTTTCCCATGGGGGCTGTCATAGACCTAGCCCTTGTCAACTCCCACATGTACTGCCATGCCATATATATTTGGCATCTCTAAATCTAGGCCTTCACATTTCCCAACCATTAGGCTGAATCCTTCTCCTTAAATGCCACTTTTAATATGTCCCCTTCCTGGCTTCAAACCCCCAGGTGTCTGTCAGTGTGTCATGTTGTGGGGGCTTGCATGTTGCTGTGACGCTGAAAGCTGTGCCACCGATATTTCAGATACCAGCATGGTCACTCATGATGGACAGGCTTTAGCTGAGCTTCCAGACTAACACAAACTAGGCAGAGAGAGGTGCAGCCCACTCCCAAAACAATTAGCCATTGAAAATCCTATGAATAGCAGAGAAACACTGTCGAATATAGTGCCAGAAAATGAGCCCCTCATGCTGGAAGGCCTTCAAGAAACAAATGGGGAAGAGTTGCCTCTTCAAAGTAGAGTCAACCTTGCTGGGAATGGAGTAAAGCCCCTGAGACCTCTTTTTGCTCATGTGGCATGACTTAAAATGAGAAAAAACTCAGTGGCTACAACAATAGGCTCAAACATAAAAAGATGTGTGCATGGCACAGTGTCAGGGAGTGTTTCATTCTGTTGTACATAGGGTCACTATGAGTTGGACCCTACTCAAGGGCACCTCACAACAACTGGCTTCAAAACCTTTGAAACTTCTTTGCTGCATACTGTATCTCATTTAAATTCCTCAGCTGGAGGCCGTCTCTAAATCAGCTGTACTCTCAGTAGGACATGCTATTTCCTTAGAAATATTGGGGCCGTTTCCTCTTTGTCTTCCTGAGCACTTATTCTCATTACTCACAACCTTTTCTCTGCAGCCCATTTGCTGAAAGGCCTTTGCCTGCTATTACTATTTTTTAGGCATTTTTCTTCAATAGTTCTTGTTACAAAATATCCCCTTGTCCTTTGAAATTTTCAAGTGACAAATACTGAAGGAACTAGGAGTGCTGTATTGTGGGGAAATCTCAAAGCATGGCCACCAGGGAGGAGCACAGAGTGGTCAGGTAGTTCCCACAGAGCCCTTGGAAGGAGGTTGGGCAGGTTGTCCTCATTTCCTAGGACAGCAAATTCTTTCTTTATTTAAGGACACAAAGCTATCCCATCTCTTAACCCCACATCTCCCTCTGAACCCAGATGGATTTCCCTAACAGAGCAAAGTGAGACATTGGATATACGGTCAACGGACAGAAATTTCCTGAAGATAGATTTCTGCTCAAAAGGAGAAATAATGTTTTAACAATTCAAGTTATATAAGAGCAGACGAATAACCTTTTTTAAAAATGAGTTTTGTATAGGAGAAGCAAAAATGGGATAATGAAACAGGTGTTGAAAACCCTATGCACAGCAGAGAAGCACTGACAATAGTGTTTCCCTGTTGTACAGAGGGTCGCTATGAGTCGGATACCGACTCGACGGTACCTAACAACAACAACAATTTGGAAGGGAGGAGGCTTATGTAACCTTTATGATCCTTTTGAAGGATAAAATTCTGCGCTTCCCAGCCTGCTTATAAATGCTGCTTTTGCCTGAGCATAAAAGCCCAGTGAAGTGGAGAAGGGAGGGAGGTGGGAGTGAGGGGGCTAATGTTTATTTAATAAGCATTGTAGGTGACATCCCAAGGGATTTCCATTTTTATTTAATCATTAGAGCAACCCAGTGGAATAGATTTTTCATCATCATCCCAAATTTGAAAAAAAAGAAAGGAAAAGAAGAAGAAAAGAACTTAAGGCTAAGAGAGGCTAATAAATTTGCCCAAGACCACAAAACTGATAGTTGGATAAAATGGAATTCAAGCCAAGTAGAAGGAAAAAGGAGAATAAAGTTGATTTATTCTACTAGCTTGCTGTATGTTGGCTTCTAAGGTTGGCTACTGTCAGACACACTCCCAAAGGTTTATTTTCTTTTTCATTTTTGGTATTTTGAGATGAGGTCTCACTATGTTGTCCATGCTGCCCAAGAACTCAAAATCCTCCTGCCTTAGCTTCCTGAGTGCTAGGATAACAAGGTTCCACCAAAGTTATCTTGCTCCTGGTAGGATTCTAAAAAATGCTTATTATCTGATTGCCTAATGAAGAAAGCAAATAAATAGACAAGGGAGAGAAAGGCTTGAGAATTAAGGCAGTCAGGATTTTATGGCTTTTAACCAAATTGTGCTGCATGACTTAGAGAGCAGTAATAGATGAGAAGGAATATTTAATATAGCAACATAATTCAACAAGAAAGAATAGTAATGATAGGAGAAATTTAGAGTCATTATCATAAAGGTATCCTTGACCAAATGTGGAGATGCCTAAAATAGCTTTACTCCTAAGTGCAAGGTAACTGGGACCTGCAATAGATAATACATATCTAACTTAAAGAGCCACCAATTCTCCTTTTCTGGTATTATTGTCCAATAGATAGTTCTTAAATTACTTCCAAGGAACTCTGGCCTGAGTACAGATATGTGAAGCAAATTAAGAGATAATGTCAAATGTCTGTTCAAGTATCTCCAGGCATTTACATCACTCGTCTTTAGGCATCGACTGGCATCTGCCTTCAATCACAGCAGCTGCTTTGAATGAGAGTGCTAGAGAAGTGTGCTTGGGTAGGTGGCTTGACCTACCATGATTGCTTTTCTGTTCAGAAAATGTGGCATCCAGAATAGCCAGAGGGACATGGTGTTTTGACTGAAAATCCACTCATATAAAGAAATGCATGCTTGAAAGATAACCCATGTGAGATTTGAATTTTAAAATCAGCCCCTATGATTCTTTTTGTTTGATGCTATTAGATGATGGTTCTCATAGGAAACCCAAAAGAGGAGGAATTTTATTATGACCATATGATGGTGAGAGCTTTTATGGTGGTGGTGGGGTTGTGGGGGAGTAGATTTTCTGTCCAAGGTGTGGTATTGGAACAAGAAAGAGAGGTGGTAAATGTAAAAACTTTGCAGATAAAATTTTCCTTATGGCTTCCAAGTTTGAATTACATGTATCATCCCATTATCAAGCCCTTGTTGCATGAAGAATATAAGCCTCTCTGGAAGAATTTTAGCATAGAATTGATTATGTGGTTAACTTTAACTGAACTAGCATTTTAGTCTGCCTTCTGACAGAGAGAATTTAGTCTTTACTCTTTTAGTATAAGCTCCAAGAAAATTTGTATATGTGTATTTGTGTATTAAAATATACCCTAGACTTTTAAATTCTAAATTCCTAACAGTGAACATCTGAATACTCATCATCATGTCTGGTAGTAAATGCCAGACTGGTTTTCTAAATGATTAGTTTGTAACTTTTGAAATAGTTATAGAGTTTGGAAACTAGGAAATCAAGATCTATGAAATTAAGACAGGCCATATATATAGTTAGCAGATGGAACAATAACAAAAACAACCAAAAATCCTTGAAATCCAATTGAGGGAAAACACCTAAATAAAGTTGTTAAACTAGAAATCAAATTCAGAGACTGAGACTATAGTACTATGATCAGTGTCTTCTGTTTACCTCTGCAGAACCCCTCTCTACACTTTCTGCTCTGTTTTGTGCCTCAGGAGTCTGACCTGCACTGAACATGTTGACAGGTTCCCTTGCCCTGTGACATCTAGCTGGGTTTGGTCAGTGGGAAGTATGAGAAGGAGGCTTGGGAGGGAGATTGTTGTTGTTATTAGGTGCCGCCGAGTCGGTATCTGACTCATAGAGACCCTCTGTACAACAGGGGAAACACTATTGTCAGTGCTTCTCTGCTGTTCATAGGGTTTTCAATGGCAGATTGATTTTTGGGAGGGGGTTGCCAGGTCCTTCTCCCAAGCCTACAGCTTCTGGTATTCCCAGGCGGTCTCCCATCCAGGTACAAACCAGGCCTGACCCTGCTTAGCTTCCGAGATCTGACGGGATCGGATGCCACAGGGCTACCGCTGCAGGCATGGCAGGGAGAAGGAGGTGTTTATTCACTGACTCCTTGTGAGGTCTCTGAAAGCTAATGGCAGGTCCCCGCTCCTGTCAGGATGCCCTTCCCATATATCCTATCCTGTCTCATTTACCCTTTCCCTACACTTTGTGATCTGTGACTCTCATCTGGGTAATGCAAATTGCACTATCCTTTGTATTCTTTGTACTATTGCTTATAGTCCCTTTGTAGAACTCTTCTTAAATTACCTGTTTTCTTTTTTTTTTTTTTTAGTATGTTTTCTGCTTACAGTGTGCTTTTAGCCTTTGAACCATCAAAATAACCAGGAAGGGAGGAAGGAAGGATGCAAAAAGGAAGGAAGAAAGGAAGGAAGGAAGAAGGAAGGAAGAAGGAAAGAAGGAAGGAAGGTAGGAAGGAAGAGAATGAGACCAGAGATCTGTGCTTCATGGTGATTTATGAAGTTGCTGAAACAGAGTGAAAGACATCTGCCAATGTTAGTCGCCCCCACCTGACAATTTCTGAGGGTGGAGTTCAAGGCTATGGAAAACCACTGAGGAAGCAATATAGAATTTTAAAGGTGCCTTTGTACTTGATTGCGCTAAATTACAGAGAGGTAAGCATTGGTCAGTTGATAATTGTCCTCCTCTAAGACTAACTTGTTCTGGAGGTAGAGGCTATTGAATTTCTCTCAGGCTTTCTGCTTGTTCAATAATGTTTGTCAAAGATCCTGGATGTTTATTGGGCAATAGGTGCCTAGGTTTGTTTTTTGCCCTTTTAATTATTGAGACAATAGTTTTTCTTTTCTGGCTAAATTAGGTGTCCAGTAGTTGAACTCAACATGGTAGAGACTTATTTAATAATTCTGGAGGCAATATGTTCCTCTGAAGGTCCTTGCCTAAGGGAAAAGATCTTGTTTATTTCCTATTAGAATAGAATATCCATGAGGTAAATTGGGTGTATCTATTAAAACATGGACAAAAAAAGGAGGAAAAACACATTTAATAAGATATCTGTTGGTCATCTTCAGTAATAACATAATATATCGTGGTTTAGGCAACCATTTCACAGGCAATTTATAGCATAATTAAGGTTAGGTAATTAGGTTTTCCAAGGATTTGACAAGCTATTTAGGACCTAGTTGGTGAACAGCCTTGTAACAAGCAAAGGAGATCCAAATTTTATCAAGATAGGCAAGATTCCTGTCTTCAGAGGGCATGCATGCTGGCTGACATGTGGATGGCTGAGCAAAACACTGCCTCTACAGAAGACTGAGGAAGAGTTACTGCTGCAAAATAGGAGTCTACCTAAATGATGGGTATGGAATAAACCCAGGGACCTCTATTTATTGATGTGGCATGACTCAAAATGAGAAAGAACAACTCTAAACACCTATTAATAAATGGAATATGGTATATATGTAGTATGAATCTAGGAAAATTAGAAATCATCAAAAGAGAAATGGGGCACATAAACATCGACATTCTAGGCATCACTGAGCTAAAATGGACTGTCATGGGCCACTATGAATCA
This sequence comes from Pedetes capensis, assembly GCA_007922755.1. Classification (NCBI taxonomy): domain Eukaryota; kingdom Metazoa; phylum Chordata; class Mammalia; order Rodentia; family Pedetidae; genus Pedetes; species Pedetes capensis. The sequence goes on along the minus strand of VMDO01010686.1, from coordinate 55,423 downwards.
GATAATCAAAGAATATGAAGATCTACTATGCCAGGAATGACAGATTAAAAAGAAATGCGGTTGCACTCATCATCAAAAAAGACATCTCAAGAACTGTACTGGAGTATCGTGCTGTCAGTAATAGAATAATATCTGTATATCTACAAGGAAGGCCAGTTAATGTGACAATTATTCAAATTTATGCACCCACCACTAAGAAGAAATGAAGAAGGGGAATATTTTAAATAGATTCTGCAAACTGAAATAGATGGAACATGCAATCAGGATGTACTGAAATTACTGGTGACTGGAATGAAAAGGTTGGGAAAAAAAAGAAGGTTCAATAGTTGGAAAATATGGCCTTAGTGACAAAAAAGATGCTGGAGGTCACATGATAGAATTTTGTCAGACCAATGATCTTTTCATGGCAAATACTTTTTTTTTTCTTTGCAGTACTGGGGGTTGGCCCCAGGGCCTTGCGCTTGCATGCTCTGCAAGTACTGGCCCACTGAGCTGCACCCCCAGCTCATTTTTTTAACTTTTTAAGACAGGTCTCACTAAGTAATGCAGACTGCCTCTGGTTTCGAACTTGTGATCCTCCTGCCTCTGCCTCCCAAGCTGCTGGGATTACAGGCGTGCACCACTGCTCCCGGCTTGGCAAATACATTTTTTCACCAACATAAATGGTGACTATACATGGAACTCACCAGGTGGGACATACAGGAACAAAATTGACTACATTTGTGGAAAGAGGTGATGGAAAATCTCAATATCAAAAGTCAGAACGTGACCAGGTGCTCATTGTGGATCAGACCATCAACTGCTCATACAGGTTCAAAGTGAAACTGAAGAAAATTAGAACAAGGATATGAAAGCTAAGGTATGACCTTGACTATATATCCTACCTGAGTTCAGAGACCACTTCAAGAACAGATTAGATGCGTTAGACACTAATGATCAAATACCAGACAAGTTCTAGCATGACATCAAAGACATAATTCATGCGGAAAGCAAAACACTATTAAAAAGACAGGAAAAAAAGCAAAGACCAAATTACATGTCAAAAGAGACTCTGAAACTTGCTCTTGATGTCAAGCAGCTAGAGTAAAAGGAAGACATGATGAAATGAAAGCTAAACAGAAGATTTCAAAAGGCAGCTTGAGAAGACAATATCAAATATAATGACATGTACGAGGAGCTGGAGATAGAAAACCAAAAAGGAAGAACATGCTCTGTTTTTCTCAAGCTTATAGAATTAAAGAAAAAGTTTAAGCCTCAAGGGGCAATAGTGAAGGATTCTATAGGGAAAATATTAACTGACACAGGAAACATCAAAAGAAGAGGGAAAGAATACACTGAGTCATTATACCAAAAAGAATTGGTGGATGACCAACAATTTCAAGAGGTTGCATATGATCAGGAGCCAATGATACTGAAGGACAAGGTGGAAGCTGCCTTCAAGGAAATTGCAAAACATAAGGCTATAGGAATTGATGGAATACCAATAGAAATGTTTCAACAAATACATGTAGCATTGGAGGCGCTAACTGGTTTATGCCAAGACATTTGGAAAAGGGCTCCAGAACCAACTGATTGGGAGACATCCATATTTGTGCCTATTCCCAAGAAAGGGGATCCAACCAAATGTGGAAACTATCAAACAATATCATTAGTATCACATGCAAGTAAATTTTGCTAAAGATCATTCAAAGGTGACTGCAGTGGTATATATACAGGGAACTGCCAGAAAATCAAGCCAGGGACATCCTTACTGATTTCAGATGGATATTAGCTGAAAGCAGAGAAGACCAGAAAGTTATCTATGTTTTATTGATTAAGCAAAGGCATTTGACTGTATGGATCACAATAAATTACAAGTAACTTTGCAATGAATGGAACACAAGAATACTTATTTGTGCTCATGAGGAATCTGTACATAGACCAGAAGGCAGTTGTTCAAACAGAATAAGGAAACATTGCCTGGTTTAAAGTCAGGAAAGGTGTGTGTCAGGGCTGTATGCTTTCACTATACCTCTTTGATCTCTGTGCTGTGCAAATAATCTGAGAAGCTGGACTTTATGAAGAAGAATATGGCATCTTGATTGGAGGAAGATTCATTAACAATCTGCATCGTGCAGACGACACAACCCTTCTTATTTTATTTTTATTTTTATTTTTTTGTGGTACTGAGGGTTGAACTCAGGGCCTTGTGCTTGTATGCTCTGCAAGTGCTGGATCACTGAGCTGTACCCCCAGCCCATTTTCTTTTTACTTTTTTTGAGACAGGGTCTTGCTAAGTTACTCAGATTGCCTCTGGTCTTGAATTTGTAATCCTCCTGCTTCCACCTCCTGAGCTGCTGGGATTGCAGGCATGCGCCACCATGCGGGGCTTACAACCCTTCTTTTAAAAGTGAAGAGGATTTGAAACATTTACTGATGAAGATCATAGAACACAGCCCTCAGTATGGATTGCACCTCAATATCAACAAAAGAAAAATTCTTACAACTCAATCAATACACAGCTTCATGATAAAGGGAGAAAAGATTTAGGTTGTCCAAGATTTTGCTTTACTTGGTTCTACAATCAACACCCCCAAAACAACAATCAATAAATCAAAATATGTATTGCTCTGGGAAAAGATGTTGCAAAAGACTTCTTTTAAGTGTTGAAAAGTAAAGATATCACATTGAAGATGAAGATATACTTGACTCATACTATGATATTTTTAGTCACATCCTATGGTTGTGAAAGCTGGACAGTGAATAAGGGAGACAGAAGAATTAATGCTTTTGATTTATGGTACTAGAGACAAATATTGAGTACACCATGGACTGATGGACTGCCAAAAGAATCAAAGTCTGTTCTAGGAGAAGCACAACCAGAGTACTCGTTAGATACAAGGACAGCTAGACTGAGTCTTACATATTTTGGACATGTCAGTCCCTGGAGAAGGACATCATGTTTGAAGGAGTGGCAGGTCAATGAAAGAAAGGAAGACCCTCAATTAGTTAGATACAGTGACAACAACAATGGCCTTAAACATAAGTAAGACTGTGTGCCTGGCACAGAATCAGGGAATATTTCATTCTGTGGTACATAGGGTTGCCACGAGTCGGACCTGTCTCCATAGCATCTAACAACAACAAAAACACATGAAGTATGAAAAGAATAGCAGAAGTTTTCATCATATTTTAGCCTCAAGTTCAATTACTCATATGGGGTTTATCAAATACATATTTTTGTCATCATTCTTCCATGTGTATAGCTTCAACATTTTTCTTCTTTCTTCATGAGCTTTATAATTTTGCCATTAAGCACTTTCACCTTTATTTGGTTGCTGTATCAAAACGACTTCTCAGAAACCCAGTTTGTAGTTTAAATGAAAGAGGTGTTATACCTCTCTGGATTATAGGATTAGGGTATAGAGATGTTTGTTCCCCTTTTCCTCTGGGTGAATGCTTGTTTTGTAAATATTTCCTAATTATGATCCCAGGCAGTTAGCTGTTCAGGAAGGACAATAACCTTCCAGATTTGCAGTGAACAAAATGAGCCCCAAGCAGTATGGAGTAAGAATCTCCTGCATAGTTTTCTTCTGTTATCTTTCTATGACCAGACAGGCATTCTGCTTTGCCTTCAAAAGGACTTTTATGAGCCAGATGTTCAACTCATATTGTGACTGTGGAAAGAAATCTGAGCACCTGGACAAGTGCTGGGAGGAAGGACTTGTTTAAAGAATGGTAAGAAAACGCCCAACTTCCACAATCCATTATACACACATGCGGCACCAGTGTGTGGTGAGTCCTTCATTGTTAGATCAAACAAAGCTGAAAAATCTTGCTTTGTTTTTGTCACTAATGAGATATTTCTACACAGCTGGAGTCTTTTAAAAGATCTCAAAGAAACCACATTTTATGAAAAATGTTGTACTATGGGAATTATCTGTGATTTTAAAAAGTCCTGCAGGATTCCATTATCTTAAAGATACTGAAAATACACTCTTTATGAAACTTCTAATTTAGGAGTGAGTCACAGTCCAGATTAAGTCCCAGAGTTGGTCTGCATAAGCTTGATCTCACTGTTGTGAACGTATAACCAAACCCTATGTTCACCATCAGCTGTAAGATTACATTTGAAGCATTTTTTGGCTCATTGTATACTTTTCATTCCCTTTTGTGACTTCATTCTCTCTGTCCATTAACCACTTAGTGCAGGAAAACTTGAGAACTGGGGTGTGACTAGTTCAGTGTTTAAGAGCTCCCGTTAGTATGTGCAGTTTAACTGGATGCAAAGAGTAAATCTCCACCAGGGCTTCAGGGGAACAGGGCACAGGAGGAAGCTAGCTGGGAATAGTGATCCTTCCACACTGTCCTGCAGTCTTAGCAGGTTGACAGGAGCTTATCCACCAGTATCACCCATGGGATGGATGGTGGTGCTGATGGTAGTAAAATGGGGTGCTACTGGAAGTGATGTATATTCTGGTTGTCAAAGAAGCACTTGCGAATTCTTCTGGGTTGGAACACCAAGTCTTATGTCTGACCCAAGTTTTTTAGAGAAGAAAAAAACAAGGTTGAAAACCTCCCAATTCTGCTTCCTGTCTCTGGGCTACATCTGCTTGTGTATACAGCATAATGTAACAAGTCTGGCTCATTTGTTTACCACTGAGTAGACAAGAATGTGTGTGAATGAATGTCAAAGAAAGAGCTGGGAAGAGACAAAGGATGATGATAACCTCTTTGGTTACAAGCATGCGCTCTAAAGAGAGACTGCCTGGGTTCAAATCCTGACTCTTCAGTTTTCAGCTATGCACTGAGGCAAGGTAATTAACTTTTCTGTGTTTTTGGTATTGTCACCAGTAAAGTGGAGAAAAATATTAGTGCCAGCTCATATGTTTGTTGTGAGCTGTTTATGAGAAGAGCTTGTGGAATTGCCTGGTATATTGTTTATTGTTAGGTGTTGTGAAGTTTGGTCCAACTCATAGTGACTCTATGTACAACAGAATGAAACACTCCCCGATTCTGTGCCAAGCACGTGATCTTTTTTATGTTTAAACTCATTGTTGCAGACTATGACAATCCATCTAGTTGAGGGTCATCCTTGTTTTTCTTGACTGGCCATCTCCCAGATATGATGTCCTCCTTCAGGGATTGATCACTCCTGACTACATGTTCAAAATACATCAGGCATCTTTGCTTCCCAGGAGCATTCCGGTTGCTCTTTTGCTAGGACAGATCTGTTGGTTCTTTTGGCCATCCATGGTATATTCAATATTTATCTCTAGCATCATCATTCATAAGCACCAATTCTTCTCCTGTCTCCCTTATTCACTGTCCAGCTTTCCATCATATGATGCAACTGAAAATACTATATGGCACAAGTCAGGTACACCTTCATCTTCAATGTAATAGCTTTACTTTTCAACACATTAAAGAGGTATTTTGCAACAGCTTTTCCCAGTGCAATGTATATTTTCATTTCTTGACTTCTGCTTCCATGGGTGTTGATCATCAAACTACATAAAGCAAAATCTTGGACGACCTCAATCTTTTCTCTCTTTATCATGAAGCTGCATACTGACTCAGTTGTAAGGACTTTTGTTTTATTGATGTTGAGGCACAATCCATAACGCAGGCCATGTTCTTTGATATTCATCAGTAAATGTTTCAAATCCTCTTCACTTTTAAAAGAAGAGTTGTGTCATCTTCATAATGCATTTTGTTAATGAGTCTTCCTCCAATCATTATGGTGCATTCTTCATTAAGTTCATGTTCAGCAGAGATTGAAGAGGTATGGTGAAAGGATACATCCCTAATTCCCTCATGCACACCTTTCACTTTAAACCAGGCAGTGTTTCCTCTTTCTATTCAAATACTGTCTCCTGGTCTATGGACAGAGTTCTCATGAGTACAACTAAGTGCTCTGTTATTCTCATTCTTTGCAATGGTGTCCAAAATTTGGTAGATCCACATACCCTTTGCATAGTCAATAAAACATAGATAGACATCTTTCTGTTCTTCTCTGCTTTCAGCTAATATCCATCTGAAATCAGCAAGGATGTCCCTGGCTTGATTTTCTGGCAGTTCCCTGTATATATACCGCTGCAGTCACCTTTGAATGATCTTTAGCAAAATTTACTTGCATGTGATACTAATGATATTGTTTGATAGTTTCCACATTTGGTTGGATCCCCTTTCTTGGGAATAGGCACAAATATGGATGTCTTCCAGTCAGTTGGTTCTGGAGCCATTTTCCAAATGTCTTGGCATAAACCAGTTAGCACCTCCAATGCTACATGTATTTGTTGAAACATTTCTATTGGTATTCCATCAATTCCTATAGCCTTATGTTTTGCAAATTCCTTGAAGGCAGCTTCCACCTTGTCCTTCAGTGTCATTGGGTCCTGATCATAGGCAGCCTCTTGCAATGTTTCCTACCAATTCTTTTTGGTATAAAACTCTGTGTATTCTTTCCCTCTTCTTTTGATGTTTCCTGTGTCAGTTAATATTTTCCCCATAGAATTCTTCACTATTCCACTTGAGGCTTCAAGTTTTTATTCAATTCTATAAGCTTGAGAAAAACGGAGCATGTTCCTCACTTTTGGTTTTTCTATCTCCAGCTTTTTGCACATGTCATTATAATATTTGATTTTGTCCTCTTGAGCTGCCCTTTGAGATATTCTATTTAGTTCTTTTACTTCATTGTGTTTTACTATTACTTTAACTTTTCAATATCAAGGTCAAGTTTTAGAGTCTCTTTTGACATATAAATTGGTCTTTACTTTTCTCCTGTCTTTTTAATAACCTTTTGCTTTTCTCATGAATATCTTTGATGTCATGCCATAACTCATCTGGTCTTTGATCATTAGTGTCTAAAACATCAAATCTGTTCTTGAAGTGGTCTCTGAACTCAGGTGTGATATACTGAAGGTCATACATTGGCTCTCATAAACTTGTAATTTTCTTCAACTTCAGTTTGAATCTGCATATGAGCAGTCAATGGTCAGATCCACAATCAGCACCTGGTCTTTTTCTGACTTTTGATGTTGAACTTTTCCATCGTGTCTTTCCACAAATATGTTGTTGTTGTTGTTAGGTGCCATCAAGTCAGTGTCCGACTCATAGCGACCCTACATACAACAGGTGAAACACTATTGTCAGTGCTTCTCTGCTATTCATAGGGTTTTCAATGGCCAATTAATTTTTGGGAGGGCATTACCGGGTCCTTCTTCCAAGCCTACAGTATCTGGTGTTCCAGATACTGGGATGGGCAGTCTCCCACCCAAGTGCTAAGCAGACCTGAACCTGCTTAGCTTCCAAGATCTGATGGGATTGGATGCCACAGGGCTATGGCTGGCTGCAGGCATTCCACAAATATAGTCAATTTGATTCCTGTATGTTCCATCTGGTGACTGTATAGTTGCCATTTATGTTGGTGAAAAAATGTATTTGCAATGAAAACATCATTGGTCTGACAAAATTCTATCATGCTACCTCCAGAATCATTTCTATCTCCAAAACCATATTTTCCAACTGCTAAGCCACCTTCTTTGTTTCCAACCTTTGCATCCTAGTCAACAGTAGTTATCAGTACATCCTGATTGCATGTTCAATCTATTTCAGATTTCAGAAGCTGGTAAATATCTTCCCTATCCTCATTTGTAGACTTAGCAGTTGGTGTGTAAATTTGAATAATAGTCACATTAGATGGCCTTCCTTGTAGGCATATGGATATTATTCTGTCACTGACAGCATTGTACTCCAGGACAGATCTTGAGATGTCTTTTTTCATGATGAATACAACCTCATTTCTTTTTAATCTACCATTCCTGGCATAGTAGATCATATGATTATTTGATTCAAAATGGCCCATGAAAGTCCATTTTAGCACGCTTATGCCTAGAATGTTGATGTTTATGTGCTCCGTTTCCCTTTTGATGATTTCCAATTTTCTTAAATTCATACTACACACATTCCACATTATAATTTTTAATAGGTGTTTAGAGTTGTTTCTTCTCATTTTGAGTCATGCCACACCAACAAATGGAGGTCCCTGGGTCTTACTCCATTTCTGTCATTAAGATAGACTCTATTTTGAGGTGGTAACTTTTCCCCAGTTATCTTTTGAATGCCTTCCAACCTGAGGAGCATTTTTTGGCAGTACATCCGACAGTGTTTCTCTGCTATTCATAGGATTTTCAATGGCTAACTGTTTTGTAAGTGGGCTAGACATATCCTTCTCCCTAGTCTGTCTTAGTTTGGAAGCTCAGCTGAAACCTGTCCCCCATGGGTTACCCTGCTGGTTACTGAAATGCTAGTAACATAGACTTTAGTATCACGTCAGTACACAAGCCCCCACAGTACGGCAAACTGACAGACATGTGGGGTCCTGGCGTATAAAAAGTACTGTATGATAGTAGGACTCTGCAGCCCACTCTCATAACAACTGCAGAACTATCAGCTATTGAAAATCCTTTTAATAGCAGAGAAGCACTACATAGTGTTGGGCATGGCACAGTTCAGGGAGTGTTTCGTTCTGTTGTACATAGAGTTGGTATATGTCCAACCCAACTCAATGGCACCTAACAACAATAATAACATATAAATGTTAATAAGCATAATATTTTCAAATTATTAGAATCTTATTATTAGTGGGGACCACTTAGATTGCAAAGTGTACAATTTTAACTACTCTTTTCTAAGATTCTAATCCACCTGGCCCAGGTTCCTTCTGCTGGTTCTCAGGGTCATGCCTCAGCCTTGGAGAAATACACCTGCCCTGCCCCACCCATAGTGTGTACTCTAGGCCAGTGAGCTCCGGTAAAGGTGATGTCAGGGCACAGCAGATCTGTGTGTCTACACATTAACGGGCACCAATCTCAACAGAGCTCCTACCACCACCATGATTCTACTTCCCCTCCTCCTTCTCCAAAGAACTCTTTCAAACCTCGTCCCCTGTGTTCCAGTCACCAGCTCCCTTCTTCCCTCCCTCTCAATGGATAATCTTTCTTCAGTTTCACAGGAAAGGAGATGTGATAATGAAATAGCTTTGCTTTGCCTCCAAATCCACAAACTGTTTGCATCTCTCACTGTGGGGGTAATGACCTTCCTATCTCCAGTACACTTTGGGACATCTCCTCTCCTCTTTCCAGAGGCTAACTCCATCTATTAGCTTCCTTTCTTCTATTTTAAATATGTCCCGTTCTATTGGTTCCTTCTCCATCCACATCTAGATAGGCTTGAGTCTCTTGCAACACATATGCATACACATACATACACACACACTCTTCTCCTTAATTCCTCGCTCCTTCCGGTCAAGGCCCAAGGAACCTCCTGCTTCCTGTTCACACCCACACTTATCTGCCTTTGCTGTTTCCATTTCCTTAACAAGGGTGAGAATATGCTGAATCCTTGGGCTCCCAGGATACCAAAACCTCTCTTGCCCCAATTCCCAAAGTCCTACCCATTGTGAAATCTTAAGGACATTTTTCAGCTCCTGCTTTGCTCCTTTTCTTTTGCCTTCTAGCTCTTCTACCTTCAAGCTATATCTCCCTGATTGCTTCTTCTCCCAAGTCTTTCCAATTTTTCTTCTTCTACTCATTCCTTAAGTGTTAGTAGTCCTACAGGGTCTTTCCTGGGTTGTCTGCTCTTCTTCCTCTAAACACTATAGACAATGTCCTCTATTCCTAGCAACAAGTTGATGGCAACAAAAGCTAAATCTCTAGTTTAGACCCTTTCTTTAAGTCCATAGCCCGTATGCAAATTGCCTATTAGAGACCAGATGCGTTGGCACACATCTGTGATTGCAGTGACTCTGGAGGTTAAGGCAATAGGATTTCGAATTTGAGGCCAGAGGCAGCCTGTGTAATTTAGTGAGACTCTGACTCAAAATTAAAAAAATTAAAAAATAAAATAAAATAAGGGGCTAGGAGTGTAGGTTCTGGCAGAGAACCTACCTAGCAACCCCCACCCCAGTACGGCAAAAACAAAATCAAAAGCAGAAACAAATTGCTTGTTAGACACCTCTACTTGGATGCTCTTTCATGCCACAAATTTAGCATGCCAAAGGAAGAAAAGATCACTTTTCTTTCTCCCAAACCAGTCTTTTGTTTTGTACCAAAGTTTGCTTTCTCTTGGAATGGCATTGTCGTTTGCTTAGTGCCCAAACAGGAACACTGGAGAAGTTACCTTAAAATCTTCCATCTCCTTAGTTTTCTACTTCTCATCAATTACCTTTGATCTTCCTACCACCCCCTAAATGTCTCTTGAATCCATTCACTTCTCTCAGTTTTCTTCTTTCTGTTCTACCTGGCCCCTATTTCTCACTTAAATTATAGCAACTACCTCATTCTTGGTCCTCTATGCCATGCCCCATATACTTATCTTGACAGATCTTTAAGTATCAAAATTTGGTCATGGACTGTTATTGTTAGGTGTTGTCAAGTCAGGTCCCACTCATAATGATCCTATGTACAACAGAATGAAATACTACCCAACATTGTGCCATGAACACAATCTTTTTACGTTTGAGCCCATTGTTGCAGCCACTGAGTTCGTTCTCATTTTACATCGTACCACATCAGCAAATTGAGGTCCCAGGGGCTTTAGTCCATTCCCATCATTAAAGTTGAGTCTACTTTGAGGAGGCAACTCTTCCCCAATGTTTTTTTGAATGCCTTTCAGCATGGGGAACTCATGTTCTGGCATTATATTTGACAGTGGTTCTCTGCTATTCATAGGGTTTTCAATGGCTAATTATTTTGGGAGTGGGCTGCTGGATACTGTCTTAGTCTGGAAGCTCAGCTGAAACCTGTCCACTATGGGTGGCCCTGCTGGTATCTGAGATACCAGTGGCATAGCTTTCAGCATAACAGCAACATGCAAGCCCCCATTGCACAAAAAGTTGGTAGACATGTGGGGGCTCATTACTTAGGGGAACACAAATATTTGTGCAGTTATTTTCAATAAGCACGTTTGAAAAATAGCACTCCATAGAAATCTATGGCTCTCCAGAGAAAAGAAGTTCCATTTGTCCCATTCAACATAAATTCCCCCTTTGAACACTAATTAGTGATGACTTGTGGGGCCCCTTAGCCCAGGATTGGAACCCCAAACCCCCACCAGTGGTGAGTATGACAGAGACATAGCCACTCCGAGAGTCCTTCAGGGAGGCAACTCAACTTTATTCTTGTGTACTGCACCTTTAAGCATTTCAGATCAGCTAATCAGTATCTATGGCATTTTGGGTTAGCCAATCAGGACTCAGTGACTCAGCAAGAAATTTGAGGAGAGACACACCCCAGTAGCATTGGGTCGGCTCCATCTTGCCTCCACCTCATGGACTCAAGCCAGATGTGCCACAGCGAGTCATAAAAGAGTCCTGGGTGTGCCTCAGGACTTGAGGTGGGCTAGATATGCCTCAACCCATGGAGTCTCAGGACTTCATTTCTTCCCTTCCTTTCTTGGTCCCATATCACTTTCAATTCCATCCCTATAATGACTAAGCTTCCATGTCCTAGTAATCGGTTCCCTTTGGGTGAGTCCAGGTCAGAATATTTTTCAAATCTATAGTCCTTCCTTAACCACACTGATTTCTATCATTTAAGAGTATCTTTGAAGTCATGAATACACATTTGCCCTGGGGCCAAGATTTATTTGATAGTCTAGACATTCTTTGTTTGCTCTGGATAAAAGTTCACATTTCTCTGTAACACAAGTTACATGAACAGGTAAATTAAAACAAGTTTTGCACTGTGATTTCCCATTAATCATGATTATCAATTCATGAATACCTGATAAGCCTGTTTGGTTAAATCTGATCTTTCACCTCCATGTTTAGAAGTTGAATTAAGGATAATTGCATGCATTATGCCACTTGTGACAGTATTTGAGATGATTAGCTTGTAGAGGACTGATTAGGTGAAGGCTATAGTAGAATAAAAGTGTGCATTATAATAGGCTATGTAGATGAGCTTGTAGTGATATTATATATGACATGAAACTGAAAGAACAGATTTTTATTCAAATTAGAAATTCTCTTAATTGTACTCCATAAGCATCGCTGTACATGACAGTCACTGAATGACTATGTAAATTTAGCCCTGAATTTTTTCATCAACTGCCCGTAATGACTTTCCTGCTCTCTGCTAAAGAAAAAGAGAAAGCATAAATAGAAAGTTGTGACAGGTGGGATGAGAATGCAAAACAAAGAACACGGCACCAAGGGATCTCTGCAAGGCATACGCTGTGGCATTCCATACTGTCTACTGCCAAGACTTACGAGACACTATTTATTTTGATAAAGGTCTTAGAGAGATCCCAGGCTGTCTCAGTACATGCAAAGTCTCTTGTCTTGTCTTCAGGCCACGTCTTCCATTTCCATGTACTTTCCTTCTTATTAGCTTTTGGTTGTACCAGGATATCTTGCTTTGCTTTGGTGCTCAAGTTTGTTTTATGATTGTCCCCTTGACTTGCTTATCATTGATAATTTAATCATAGTTGCTTCTGATAGCCTCCATGTGCAAATCCTGCTTGGTTTCTGCATGTTGCAATTACCTGATGTAATCTGAGCTTCTGATTTTCCTAGGGAGCTTAATACATCAGCAGTAGCTATTCTGAAAAGTAATAAAATAAACAGGAATGTTCCCTACCCTGCCTCCTCTTGACAAGCCTTCCATTTAGTGGCATATTTTAAAATGTTCCATCTTCAGCAGAGGAAATAAAGCAAAATGTGATATTCTAGTGTGCTGGGGACTCTTGAATTATCTCAACCTAGCCAATTCAGGACATTTAGAGAAGATATTGTGGAAAATTTGATTTTCTTGGAAAAAAGTATTGTGAAGAGAACTTAAAGCAAAAAGTCAAATCTTACAGAAAGGTGGCCTAATAAAATTATAAACCTCTTTCTTTTTTGTTCTTTTTTCTTTCATTCATTCGTTCTTCTTTCTTACATTTCTTTCTTATCTCAGATACTTATTGTTGCTATTTCTAAGAACATACAATCTATCACTTGTTTCTTTCCTTATACTAGATAATTGAGAACATTCTAAATATGTGGTGCAGCTTAATAAAAACATTTGGTGGGCAGGTAAAAAGACACAGTAATCATATGACTGGTATATGTTGTTTGATTTTTCTACAGAGATATATGGGTCAAAGATATAGTTTAGACTCAGAGGTATATGATTTAGTTTAATCTAAACCTTGATTTAGCCCATTGTATAGGGGGATGTTCAGTTCATTGTAATGCTTTCAAGATCTCAGCTTTTCTATCTATAAAATGACAATGAAATTTATCAGGTGTCTTAAGCAGAATAAAACTCCCCTGCAAAGATATCTATGCTATACTACCAAGAACCTGCAGATGTGTAATTTAATATGACAGAAAGAGTTTGGTAGATGTGATTAAAGGTATGGAACTAGAATTGAGAAGATTATCTTGGATCAGGGCTTCAAACTCATGAAAGGTTGGGTTCAAGTACAGGTGCAGGTTGAACATATTAAAGTACAGAGGGCTCAGATTTGGTTTGGGTTTGGGTTTAAAATTTTGACCCTATATGTAGATGTTGTTGTTAGGTGCTGTCAAGTCACGTCTGTCTCATAGCAGCCCTATGGATAACAGAATGAAACACTACCCAACATTGTGCCATGCCCAGCACTATATCTGACAGTGCTTCTCTGCTATTCGTAGGGTTTTCCATGGCTGATTGTTTCAGGAGCAGGCTGCCAGGTCCTTTTCCCAAGTCTACAGCACCCAGTTTTCCCAGGCTGGCTCCCATCCAAGGACTAACCAGAACTGACCCTGCCTAGCTTTCAAGATCAGATAAGATTAGATACCAGGGTGATATGGCTGTTCACATGTGTAGATACACAAAGAAAACTTTTTCAGTTTTTAAAAATTTATGTATAATAAAATAACTAATGATATGACAAAACAAAACATTAAAAGCTGAACCCAAACCCAATTTTTTATTGGTATTGGGTTGATAAAATTTTTTTTTAATGCTTGGACTGGAATGGGTTCAGGGTTCAGGTTTGAGTTTGGTTTGAAGCCCTGTTATCAACACACAGGATTTGAACCCAAACTTGCATTGAACCTGAACTCTCTAAATTTTAACATATTGAACCCAATTTTCTGTGGGTTTGAAGCCTTTTCTTGGATTATGTGGATGACATATGTCCTTAAAGGCACAGAACTCTCCCAATGGGTCAGAGATAAGATGGAAGAAGGAGGAAAGATTTCAAGCATGACAAGGACTTGACCTGCCAGCTGCTAGCTTTAAGATGAAAGAAAGGAACTGTAAACCAATTAATGTGTGTGGACTCTAGAAGCTGGAAATGGTCCTTAGCTGATAGCCAGTAAGAAAGTGGGGATCTCAGACTTGTAGTTGCAAGGAAACAAATTCTGTCCACAACACCAATAAGCAAGGGCTGGTCTCCTTTAGTACCTCCAGAATGGAACACAGCAAGCTGACATCGTGATTTTAGCCCACTGAAATCTATGTAACACTTCCAACCTACAGAACTGTAAGATAATAAATTCATGTTATTTAAACTACTAAAATTGTGCTATTTGTTACAGTAGTCATAGGAGACTAACAAACCATGTGACAGACAAGCAACATTTATGGAGGATTAGGGAAGTCTGAGCCTTTCTTTATCTTCTCTAAATTCTTTGCCAGAGATAGAGTATTCTGGGGTTAACTACCCCCTAGCTTCCTGAAAATAGTTCTGGATCAGTTTGATCTCTTTGAACTTTGCGTAGTGGAATGAAATAAGAGGGAAGAAAAAGGAATGGTTAGAATGGACCAAAGCCCAAGAGGAGGCTGTTAATGAAGAAAGAGACACTAAATTCTTGATGGGAATGTGTGGGGAGCTGTATTGACACATGGGGGTAGGAGAAATTGTCTAGAGTGTGGCAGAGACCAAACTTAATGGGATGAAAAAGACTTGGGGGCAAGGATGGAGGAGGAAATAGGAGAAATAAGAGAGGAGAGCAAGAAAGATTGATAGAGAGAGAGAGACAGAGAGAGAGAGAGAAAGAAAGAAAAAAGAGAAGAGGAGAGGAGAGGAGAGAAAGAAAGAGGAAATTAAGAATTTTCTGGGATTGAGAGGAAGGATCCCAGGAGATACAGGATTCTTAAGAGTTACTGGGGATACTATGTTTTGCTTTGTTTTATTTTTTTCAGAGGTATAGGTAAATTTGACTTGATATTTAGATTATGCTTCTTCAAAAACAATTTCATTCTGGAGTGAGCCAAGGGGCCATGATGTACATGTGATAAGAACTGATTTAAAATGAATTAAATGTTCAGACAAAAGAAGATACTATGTAAAACCTAGACCAAATTGGCAATTTCTGGTAACTTTTCTCAAGTCTATGTTATAGATTTAGGTAGGTATGGGATTTAGCTCAGTTGGTAGAGCGCTGCGCTGCAGTCTCTGAGGTCCCAAGTTCAATTCCCAGCACCGCAAAAATGGGAGAAGGACCTGGCAGTCCACTCCCAAGGTAATCCTGAAACAGTCAGCCATTGAAAACCCTATGAGGGTTGCTATGAGTTATTAGGTAGATAGACAGATATAACTAAAACCACATTATTATTATTATAGCAACATTTCCAGGAATGAAACATTTTTATTTTATTAACTAATCATCCAGCTTAAACGGATACTTACTCAACATTAAATAGGAGTATAGTTAGACCTACGTTTACATTCTAGCTGCCTGGATTCCAAACTGTGTAATATTATTTTTCCCTACCTTTATTGGTAAATGTTGGTGAAGTACAGAGTAATACAGCATTAGATTTTTCCATTAGGCAACTATTATATTAATTTTGGTTACACTTTTATCAATTTACAAGGTTTATGGAACCTTTTGACTAATATGTAGAAAAACTCATATGCATATTTGGGTTACATTCCCCTGTATTTCCCATGTACTCATGAAGTTGCATTGTTTACATTGAGATTATCCCCTCCACTTTTATCCCTCTACATTAATTCTCCTCCCCATCCCACCTTCCACAACAAACTGTGTAATATTATTGGTGAAGTTACTCAATCTTTCTGGGTCACAGTTTCCTTACCTCTAAGATTGAGATAATAATATTTGCCTTTAAATGTCATTGTAGAAATTAGATACAGTGTCTGAAAAGTGCCTTGCAACATGCAAATAGAAGAGGGACTATTAAGGATGAAAAAGAGGATTGAGGGAGGGGAGGAGGCTAATAGAGGTAATGAGGTCATACCATCAAATTATGGTATATGCATGTATGAAAATGTCACAACAAAGTCCATTATTTTGTACAATTCACATACATTAATAAAAATGATGAATCCATTTTTAAAAAGTGACTTGCAGAGTCCTTGGTAAGTGGTGTTTAGTAAACAGCAGCTACATTATGATTAGGGGAACTGGAGGATATTATTGTCATAGTTTAACCTGGGGTATGAAAGAAGACAAGTGGATGACAGTTGGTAAGATGTAATAGCAATTTGCTCTGGAATTGTTGACATAAATAAATGCATGAGCCTTGATTCTACATTTCCCAGCAACTTCAATTAATTGTGGTTTCATTTCTGAAACTCTGTTTTCAATTCTAGAATTTGCACAAGTGAAAAATACTTAGCATAAAATTCAAAGCAAATGAAAGCAGTATAGAATCCAAGTGTTTGCTCCTCAGCATGTTACAACCATAACTAACATATGTCCTTGCTTGTAATCAAACTTTCTTTCCTTGATTTTCCTTCTCTGAGAATTCAGATTAAATCCTATGCTGCAACACAGACCTTGGTCAAAATTGGGAAATTCTAAAAAGTGATATTTGTCAGTTTTCCCCTTCATGGTGATGCTCAATCAAATATCCAAGGACAGCCCTTAAGCTATTGCCTACTGCCTGGGGTGTCTGTGGCCATGGTCACTCTCCACCCATCTGTCTCTTTTCAGGGTCCAGAAATTCATCTGTCTAAGTCTGTTTCATAAGATTGCACTTCCTCTGAATACTGCTTGCCCAGACACTGTCTACTTTAATTTCACGTTCTCTCCCTCATTCACGGTGTAGATGATATATTAGTCAGCTATAATCACAATAATGCTTTGTAAGAAACAATTTGCCTGCAGCCATACCACTGTGGTGGTATCTGATCCCGTCAGATCTAGGAAGCTAAGCAGGGTTGGGCCTGGTTAGTACTTGGATGAGAGACAACCTGGGAACGTCAGGTGTTGTAGGCTTGGGAGAAGGACCTGGCAACCCACTCCCCCCAAAAATCAGCCATTGAAAACCCTATAAATAGCAGAGAAGCACTGATAATAGTGTTTCGCCTGTTGTACGTAGGGTCGCTATGAGTCAGATACTGACTCAACAGCATCTAACAACAACAACAACAAGAAACATTTAAAATCTTCAGTGGCTTACAATGCAACTTATTATTCTCATACTCATGATTTTGCAGGTAGATCCAGTTTTTGTAGGCTTGGAGGCTTTGATTTAGGCTATAAGCCTGTTGTGTCAGCTCTAGGCTATGGATTGACTGCAGGTCTGCTCCGTATGTATCTAATCCTTCTTGGACTTGTGACTATCCAAGAAATATTCTCATAAATAGTTCATAAACCAAATCACAAAAACATATTTAAAGTTTCTGCTCACAAACATTTACTAACATTCCACATACCAGAGCAAGTCTCAATATTAAAATATTCTTTCTTTTTTTTTTTTTTTTTGTGGTACTGGGGGTTGAACCCAGGGCCTCACGCTTGTGTGCTGTGCAGGTGCTGGACCACTGAGCTGCCACCTCCAGCCCATTTTTTTTTTTTTTTTTTTTTTTTTACTTTTTGAGACAGGGTCTCGCTAAATTAGGCAGACTGCCTCTGGTCTCAAACTTGCGATCCTCCTGCCTCCGCCTCCAGAGCCGCTGGGATTACAGGCATGCACCACTGTGCCCGGTTCCGAATATTCTATCCTTTTTGAGAGAGCACTACAAAGTTATATGGAAAAGGGAATGCCTACATTCGGCTAAACTGTAAGAAATCGCTGACATTTGGCCATTTTTTACTAAACCCAAAATGACAATTTTATGTAGTTTGACCTTGTACTCGTATTAGCCAAGTGAATGAAGAGTTAAAACAATCTAACCTGCTACAGATGGCTTATCAATTGACTCCTGATTAGCATGTCCACTTTCATGACTGATACATCCATTCATTCAGTATGTTAAAAACTTGCTATCATCAATTGGGTGACAGTATAGCTAACTGAGAACGTTTGGGACTCTCTTGAATTCTTTAAAAAAGAATACACATATAGGTATATATGTATATGTATATATGTATACATATACATATGTATACATATACATATGTATACATAGGTATATATATACATATACATATGTATATATGTATATGTATATATGTATATGTATATATATGTATATATGTATATATGTATACATATATGTATACTTTAGTATATTCATAGAGTTGTGTAACCATTAGTAATCTAATTTCAGAATGACTTTATTAGCCCCCAAAGAAGTGCTGTGCCTGTTAGCAGTCACTACACATTTCCCCTTCCTCCTAGTTCCTTGAAAACCACTAATCTCTCTCTCTCTATGGACTTGTGTAGGCTGGATATTGCCTGCAGCCATACCACTGTGGCATCTGATCCTGTCAGATCTCTGAAGCTAAGCAGGGTGGAGCCTGGTTAGTACTTGAGTTGGAGACTACCTGAGAACACCAGGTGCTGTAGGTTTGGGAGGACGCTACAACCCACTCCCCAGAAACCATCAGCCATTGAAAACCCTATGAATAGCAGAAAAGCACTAACAATCCTGTTTCTCCTGTTGTACATAGGGTTGCTACGAGTTGGACACCGATTTGACAGCAGCAAACAACAAGAAGTCTGGATATTTCATATAAATGAATCATACAATATGTGATCTTTTGTGACAGATTTCTTTCACATAGCATAATGTTTGCCAGGCTTATTCATAGTGTAACATAATTAGTACTTCACTCCTTTTTATGGACAAATAATAACCCATTATTTGGATATGCCATATTTTGTTTATTCTGTTATCATTTGATGGATTTTTGGGTTAATTCCATTTTTTACTATTATTAAAAATGTTGCACATAAACACTTGTGTACCTATTTTTGGTTTTATATATACTTTCAATTCTCTTGTGTATATGCATAGTAATGGTTTGCGGTTTGACTCAGTTGGTAGAGGGCTGCTCTGACTCTCTGAGGCCCTGGGTTTAATCCCTAGCATCGCAAAAATGGAAGAAGGACCTGGCAGCCCACTCTCAGACCAATCTGGAAACAATCAGCTATTGAAAACTTTGTGAGGGTCGCTATGAGTCAGACCCAACTTGATGGCACCTAACGACAACAATAACAATTTGCATAGTGGAATTGCCAGCTCATATCTCTCTGTGATTAATTTTTTTTTTTTTTTGGTGATATTGGGGATTGAGCCCAGGGCCTCGTGCTTGTATGCTTTTTAAGTGTTGTACCACTGAGCTACACCCCCAGCCCATTTTTTTAGTTTTTGAGACAAGGTCTCACTGAATTACACAGACTGCCTCTGGTCTTGAACTTGCGATCCTCCTGTCTCTACTCCCCATACTTCCCGAGTCTCTGGGATTACAGGCGTGCACCACCATACCCGGCTTGTGTTTAATGTCTTGAGGAACTGCCAAACTCTTTTCAAAGTGGTTGCACCATTTTGCATTTCCACCAACAATGTAAGATTGCTTCAATTTCTCCATACCATTACCAACCTTCGTTACCTGTATGTTCTTTTTATTTCAGTCATCCTAGTAGGTGCAAGTCTACAGCCTTACTGCTCTGGTATCTGATCTAGTCGGATCTAAGAAGCTAAGCAGGGTGGGGCCTGGCTAGTACTTGAATGGGAAACACCTGGGAATACCAGGTTCTGTAGGCTTGAGAGAAGAACCTGGTAGCCCACCCTCCAAACAATCACCCATTGACAATCACTCTCCAAACAATCATCCTATGAATAGTAGAGAAGCACTGACATAGTGCCGGGCAAGGTAGTATTTCATTCTGTTATACATAGGGTTGCTATGAGTCAAATTCAATTTGATGGCACCTAACAACAACAACAACAACAAGTGTATGCAAAATGGTGATGTCTTATAGTGCTTTTAAATTTTATTTCCCAATGGACTGAAGATGTTGAGTGTGTGTGTGTGTGTGTGTGTGTGTGTGTGTGTGTGTGTGTGTGTGTGGTTATTGGCCATTTGTATATTTTCTTTAGAGAAATATCTATTCAAATCCTTTGCCTATTACTTTTTATTTATCTTTTTATTAATGACTTAAAAACTAGGTACTAGATTCTTATTGAATAAATGATTTGAAAATATTGTCATTTAGACATGGTGGAGCATGCTTGTTATTCCAGCATGGGGGAGACTGATATAGAAGGCTCCTGAGTTCAAGGGCAGCCTGGTCTACCTAGCAAAACCCTGTCAAAAATTATGCATTTTTCCCTATTCTGTGGGATTTTGACTATCTTAAGTCCATTAATCCACAAAAGTGTTAAATTTTGATGAGGTCCAACTCTTGTGCATTTTCTTTATTGCCTGTGCTTTTGTTGTCATGTCTTAGAAACCATTGCCTAAGACAAGGTCATGAACATTTTCAACTATTTTTTTTTTCTAAGAGAATTATAGCTTTAAGAGTTTTAGTGCTTGGGAGGCGGAGGCAGGAGGATCACAAGTTTGAGACCAGGAGCAGTCTGTGTAACTTAGAGAGACCCTGTCTCAAAAAGAGTAAAAAAATGGGCTGGGGGTGCAGCTCAGTGGTCCAGCACTTGCAGAGCATGCAAGCGCAAGGCTGCCTTAGCCCATGACTACAGCCCAAGATCCAGGGTTTCCCGAAGGCAGATGAGGAGTCAGCGGTGGGTAACAGAAACACAGAAGCTCAGAGGCAATGTGGTTCAACCCCCAGTACTG